>JARQOC010004084.1:0-12140 GCA_033576535.1 Allobates femoralis
ACTAGTAACTGCCCGGTACCGAGTCTTCCCCAGCCTGGAATGGGCGTGTCAGAAGGCTTTTTTATTCTTCCATGAAGACGACTTTTAGCCAGATGTCTCTGAACAGTAGGTGGGTGCTGCTGGTCTCATTGGTCATGGCCAGTTCTGAGTTAATGGTGTAGGGCCCCTGCGTCTGGTCACCACAGAATGGTACTACCTGTAACAATCCTTTGTGGTGTTAGTCTGATAAGAGTGATGATTTTCAGAATCTGAGAAGGTTGTGTGGGGCCCTCACACCCAGTAGCACATGTAGTTCCAGGGGCGCAGTAACACATAGGGTCAGGGACCTGCTCTAGGCATGTATATCCACAGAACTCGCATTTCCTGCATGGCTGGAGGAAACACGGGAACCAGAAGCAAGGTGGTATTGGTAGATTCAGACACCTAGAAACCTTGACACTAGAGAGAACAAGTGATAGGAAAGCTACCATGCAACAGAGGTACAAGCTCCCATCAGACTAGAAGCCTGGGAAGGAACAACTGTGTCCTGTGGATCTGTTTGGACTTTTCAATTAGCGGGAGAGTGACATTACTGTCTCCTGCTGTCTTATTCCTGCTGCACTTCACAGAATATTACCTCCCTGGGAGCCAGCCCTGGTTGGGAAGGGTTAATCATCTGCACTGCTGCCACCATCTATATCCCAGGAACCCCCTGCAGCGCTAGCCACATCCTGGGTGAACATCCCAACTGGCATCACAAACTTTCTACTTTCTTTTTACTTATTTTAGCTTTTATAAACTATACAGTGACCCCCATTTTCATCTGCAGCCAGGACCACAGTGTCACGTGCTTAGATGGTGCTGACATTGCTGGATGCTGCTGTGGATGTGTTTGTCTTTAAGAGCTGCATGGTTGATAGTTGTGAAGGTCCTGGCCTCCTGTGTTGTGCTCCAGAATTGCATTCACTATGATATTCAACTGCTGGTTGAGGGGTTAATGTGTGACTCACCTGAACTCCCCTCCCCCTAGCCTTTAAGTAGCCTCTCCTTCCACCTGGTTGTGCTGCTGATAGAGTTTCACTCTATGCCTGGAAGCCATGCTGTGCTGACCTGTGTGTTTGTGTTGCTGAAGTCCTTTCCTTTGGAGTTGCTGTATCGCAGTCCTGTGGAGGGAGGTGAGGGGGGAATAGCGCAGGGCTGGTGGAGGAGGTTAGGGAGAGGCTGGAGGCCTGAACCTTCTCACCATCAGAGATACCTTCGGGATAAGGACCATTCAGGATTCCTAGACTAGGGTCAGACTAGTCTTCCCTGGTCACCCTGCCCATACCTGCCATTCCCTCATCAGCATTCTCACTACAATGTGACACACAGCTGCTGAGATGGCCACCACCGGGACATAGCAATCAGTTTGCTACCCTGCTCAGTAGCTTCAGTTCCCTGGTACTTAGTGCTTCAGAATGACAATGCTGGACATCTGATTTTGAAAAGAAGTAACATGATGCGGCTCATCTGCTGCACTGCGTCTACAGTCCTCAACTTTGTGTCTCCATCCCATCCACCATATAATACATTCTGGTAGGTATCTGTTTGGCTCCAAATAATGACCCCAAATATCCAGCTGATGCCCTTAAAGATCTTCAGCGTAAAGAAGAACGAGGAGTCCTGGAAGTGATGATCTGGCCCCACAGAGCCCAGATCTCACATCATCCCGACTGTCTGGGATCAAGAGACAGAAGGATCCACACAATCCTCATACACAGGGGAGATCGGGGGTCGGGTCTACAAGATGTTTGGAACAATCTCCTGCCGAGTTTCTTCAGAAATTGAGTGCAAAAGTTCATGAAGGCGTCACCAACTATTGATGGGATTTAGACTTCTTTTTTGTTCATTTGCTTTTCATTTTGATATAGAAATAAACTATTAAAACTTCTGTTTGGACACCCCTTACTCTGCACCTTTATTTTCACTGCACAGTACTGTAGAGTCTCTTTTTCTTCATGTAGCATAATGATATACACGAGTCAGACATAAAGAGATTACAATGAACAGTTTGTGAACAAAACATGGCCGCAAACATGTACAAGCATTCTGTAATACCCAGTGTTGTAGGGGAGGGTACGGTTGCCGGATTCAGGCGTTTGGTAGCTCACAGCTGGTTAAGCATCTCGGCTTCGTTATTGTGTAATGAGGCCTTGGTGCACCTGTTCTCGGGGTCCTGCCGGTAATAAAGAGTCTGCAGTGGGGGCACTTAGCAGAAAATGTATCTCCTGGTTAAGCACCAAGTTCAGCGCTCCATGCTCTTTTCTGCCGGCTCAGACTCCACACAAACACGCGAGACGCGTTGGGACTCATTTCGCAAGAAAACAGATCTGCATTAATGAACACTAATTGGGTGAAACGCGTTGGTGAATTATTTCATTAGCTCAGTAAGTTCATCTCCCAGGACCTCATACTGAGTCTGTCGAACACAGACGACTAACCCTGAAATTTCTGAATAAGTGTCCCGAGAGCTGCAAATGATCCGGGCCCGTGTGGGGCGATGCGTTTTATGTGCTGGGAGTCAGATCATGAAAATTCACAACAAATGGTTAAAAAAAATCTATTCTACTTTAACCCTTGGAAAACCACACTTTTTTGAACTTTCCACTTTTTTTTTAACTTTTTTTTGAGATTCAGATTGGTGTGGGCAAGGAGGAGAACAAAAATTAGACTTGTCTTCTTGTGAAGATGTAGAGGATGCAACCTGCAGTGACTCCCCCTAGTCACCAGGGGAGCTCCTGCGCTGGCACAGAGACTGAAAACCACCACTGGCTTGTGAACTTGTGTGGAGAGACTTCATTTCGGTGGTCATCACTGGCGGGGTTGATAGAGATGGTGTGCTAGTCCGTTGGATTGAGAAGGAGTCTTTCTTAAAAAGACGCAGTTAATGTGCTACCAGAGTGAGGGTTGCTTAGAGGAGAATACCAGGTATGCAAGAAGACTGATCAAGGTGATTTGGTTGCCGAAGAGAACTGATATACTTATCTGGTGGTGACAAATGAAATTCTTGCGGACCTGTTTTCCTTTGGATTACACCGTAATAGTAAGCCCTGAGCTTGGGCCTCGCATACGCAACTAAAGTGCAGACACTGTTTTTGGGGCCAAAAGTTGGCAAAGGCTGACCCTGGTTTTACAGGGCTGTGTTGGTCTAGGAGTGCTAGATACCAAAGTATCCCTTCTGCTAGGTGTATATAAAACTATATAGATTTATTAGGAAATATTGGTATTGTGATAAGTTTGTGAATCCTTGTACTATTGTGGAGCCCACTGGGACGGGGTACTCGGTGCCGGACCGGGGTATCACAGGGTATCACGACGGTCTTGGTCTGGACCGTGTCCCGAGCCCACAAGTAAAGGTTGGGGGTTATTTACAGGGGATAGAGTCGCGACGCCACCCTGAGTATTGTGGCCAGAGGGGCCACCGCTGCCTGGTTGCAGCTGGGGACGGTGACTTAGGGGCAGCTGAGGTGATAAGCCCTCTCCGGGTAGGGCTATAGGTCCCCAGGGCAGGAGTGGTAGTAGTCTATGGTGGTTATGATGGGGGTTGTAGTCGACACAGGCACTTACTTTGCAGTTGCAGCACTGGTTGTCTTGGTGCTGGATCAGGTGTTGTAATAGGTGCAATTCACTTACTTTCCTGCTGCTGCAGCCTTTCCAATCAGTCTGTGAGGAGAGCACTCTCCGGCTCTGCAGGTGAAATATTGGGCAAATGGCGCAATTAGGGTGGTTTCACACTACGATTTGTCTAAATCCGATGCTGTCCGATGAAAATCGGACAGCATCAGATCCGAATTTGGCCCCATGCAGCCCTATGGGCATCGGACCGAATCGGATGTGCACTAAATGCCATCCGATTTGGTCCGATCCGAATCTGTCCGATTTTTTTATCGGTGCAAAAATCGGAGCTTGCTCCGATTTTTGCACCGAAAATAAAATCTGACAGATTCGGATCGGACCAGATCGGATGGCATTTAGTGCACATCCGATCTGACCCGATCCCTATAACATGGGGCCCTATGGAGAAGGGTCCGAGGAAACATCTATGTCTCCTCGGACCCGATGTTAGTGTACTGAGCATGCTCAGTACATGCTCAGTGCACTAAACCTATTGTGTGCCGCCTAATTTAACTTCTGCAATGTATATACATACATTGCAGAAGTTAAATATAAGTTAAATCAAGTGTTTAAAAATAAAAAATCTTTATTCTCACCCTCCAGCGCTCCCTCGGCGTCTCCAGCTGCAGCCGCTCGGTAACAGGACCTGTGATGATGTCAGAACCCGATCAGCTGATCGGGTCACATGACCGGTTACCGCGGTAACCGCTGACGCTTTTGACGTCATCACAGGTCCTGCACACCCGATCGGCTGCAGCTGGAGACGCCGAGGGAGCGCTGGAAGGTGAGAATAAACATTTGTTATGTTGGGGGGGACAGGAGGGGGGCACAGGAGGGGGGCACATGAGGAGGGAACATGAGGGGGGCACATGAGGAGCGGACAGCAGGGGGGCACATGAGAAAGCGGACAGGAGGGGGGCACATGAGGAGCGGACAGGAGGGGGGGACATGAGAGGGCACAGGAGGGGGGCACACGAGAGGGCACAGGAGGGGGGCACATGAGAGGGCACAGGAGGGGACAGTAGGGAGAGAGTAGGGGGACACTAGGGCAAAACAGGGGGGCCGCAGAGAGGCAGCAAGATGACAGGAGGGAGAGGAGGGGGAGCTACGTGACAGCCCAAACTGATCCTGCAAAAAGTAGGATTCGGATGCCTATTTGGCATCCGATTGCAGAGATCAGTTTGGATCCGATGCTGTCCGATTTATATCGGACAGCATCGGATTTAAAGAAATCGTAATGTGAAAGTAGCCTTAGCAGGCAGACTCACAGTTTGAAGTTTCTTTTGGTCTTTTACTTAGGATGTAATTCAGTATTGTCCACAGAATCTGGGGTTCAGGGTCTCTCCCACCCAGCAGGATGGTCTTGGCTCCCTTTCTGCGCTGTGTGTGGCCCCTGCTGCATAAGCTCTGCTGCTGGCCCTGTTCCTCCTCCCGGGTACCAATCTGATGGGCAATTCGAGTCCTTTATATCTATCCTGAACTCTGTGACGTTGCTGTATCCCTGGTACAGGTGAAGAATGTGGAATGTTCACTACCCTGGTGATTACTGTGCTGTATGTGTCATACACAGCCTCGGATCTGGTATCCGTTCTGTGCGCTCCTCTGGGGTGAGTTTTAGGGCAACTCCCAGGTGTGTTCCTCTCTGCTCCTGTCTCCTTTCCTCAGACCCTGGCTTGGCCTGGAACTGGTCAGTGGCCCTCGGGCTGAGCTTAGCACAGCTCTTTTACACCCAGGTCGTCTTCACAGTCCTCCTAGGAACTGCAATGCCCACTTCCTCTCCACACCAGAATATATAGGGGATCAGCTTGGTCTCCCCCTTCTGACCCAGGTGTACCTGTCTAGGCTTGGAGAAGTCCTTGATGGACCTATCTAGGCTTGGAGGAGACGTTGGTGACCATATCTAGGCTTGCAGAACAGGAGATCCTGGTACACCTTTCTAGGTTTGGAGAAGTCCTTGGTGGACCTACCTAGGCTTGTAGAAGAACCTGGTAGACCTACCTAGGCTTGAAGAGGATCCTGGTGGACCTATCTAGGGTTGGAGAAGATCCTGGTGGACCTAACAAGGCTTGGAGAAGGCCCTGGTGGACCTAACTAGGCTGCAGAAGATTGCTCTTCTTACACTGACCATGGCCCAAGATTGAGCTGAAGGTCATTAAATAATAATAACAATAATATAAGAGCTGCTCATGTCCACCCAACTCCTCTTCTTTCCTAGTGAAGCCTCATTCAGGAGATCTGGACATTATCATCATGTGAGATTAGATTGAGCATGAAGGCTGTACTGAAAGTAAGAATGGGTTGGACTCTGCTGCTAGGCGCCATAAGTAACAGGCACTTTCATTAAAGGGCCAGTTCTCACCTTCATTGATGGATATTGTCAGATAGGGCTTGTAAAAACGCATTAATAACATTAGCTGTTCTTGAGGCAAATCTATGGAACTTCAGCAATATTTTAGCTTCCACCCCACCTCTCTATCATTCTACTCTCCCAGCACAGACATGGTCCTGACAACGGCCCTGAGGGTTAGTTAGTTGGTCTACAATCTGTATAAGTAGGGAGCCTGGTCTGGGGTCTGCCGCAACGGAGGGGTTATTATCTCAGGGCTGTATAATCAGGGATCGGGTTTGGGGTTTGTATAAATCAAATCCAAGGTCTATTTTATGGGCAGCCATTATTTATTGTAGGTGCCTATATTTAGCGGCATAATGATCTGCATTTATTTAGGGGGTTTAATCTTGGATTTATATTTTAAGGGTCTTGGGGGGATAAAAGTATGTGTTATATAAGCTCCTATACATGTCTACATTCCACACCTTAAAGGGAATCTGTCAGCAGGATTTTGCTATCTCATCTGAGAGCAGCATAATGTAGGCAAAAAGATTCTGAATCCAAGGATGTATCACATAGATCACTGGGTGCAGCCGTTCTTACACAATCTAAGAATTTAGTTATAGGCATGAAGCTTTGCTGGGAGAACTGCCCCTTTCCACACCTGTACATTGATAGTGATGTGTCAATCCCAGAAGGGGAGCATGGCAAAATAGTCCTGTAATGATAATCACCAGGTGATAAAGCCTTTAGTTTATGTAAAGAGTAGCAGAGCCTGATAGGAGAGGCACAGTTGACTTTCATTATTTAACACTATCCTCAGCTTACATAGCAAAAACCTGCTTAACAATTCCCTTTAATCATGAAATGGGAGTGATATCTGCTCTTTTGTATCACAATTAGACATATATGACATTTTTGCACTTGGGTAAATTTAAAGAGAAACTGAACTTTTTTTTAATAACTTTGTCCAGAATTGAAAGTTAATACATTTTGCAAATCATTATATACAGTACGTGGATTTGTCACTTTCTTATATCAGTGCAGCTGTAGGCAGCAAATAGACTGGAGAAAAGCCGGGGCTTGGAAGCCACTAATATGCAATTTATTAATTTTTTTACAAGAATGAAAACAAATCACCAAATAAAGCGAATTGAAAAGTTTCATAAGTTTAAATTCTGGATAAAATTATAAAAGTAAAACTTTAGTTATTCTTTAAGTTAATAACTATGAATCCTTACGTTGAGGACAATCAATGGGAACGATGTTGTGATTCTGGGCCGAATGGTCAATCTGCCCAATGATCAGCTCGTCCTATCCATATTAATACAAATGAGTATCTGGAGAGCAGCCGCCATAAAACATCCGGCATCTGCCTATTCCAATATCTGGTTCCGGTGATTTAAGGCTTCTCATGAATTTCGCACAATGCCCCTTAATAACGGGGTTCACGCACCACATGTGAGCTGTGACGTCTGTGACTTTTGCACAATCTTATTTCCATTAAAAGCACAAATTTGGAAAGTTCTCATGCAGGACCCGGAGCAATCTCCTTCAAGCGGCGTCAGGCGTCACCTATGTAATATGTCCCCGTCCGGATCGTCCCGCGGCCCCCCGCCACCTGCACACGCAGGGGCAGCAGGTTCAGATCAGCGCTAAACATGTGCATGTGTGAGCCAGCGCGGAATATTTTATATGACAGGCGCTCCTCTGGGGACCGGCCATAAAAGAAATGTCTGTTCTCTTATGTGAACCTACAAGAAGCGAAATCTTATTACATACATATGGGCTAAAAGGCATAAAAATAAGTCAATAATAGAAGTGAGTCGTACAATGTTTATGGGGCGTCTGGAGAATGAGGCTAAACTATGGGGGAGGAAAATGGTGCATATGGCGCTAAAGCAATCACATTGGTCGACATGTAAATGAGCGCACAGACAAAGTGTAGGTAAAGTCTCCAGCAACAAACTATAACTACTATAATACTACCCCTATGTACAAGAATATAACTACTATAATACTGCCCCTATGTACAAGAATATAACTACTATAATACTGCCCCTATGTACAAGAATATAACTACTATAATACTGCTACTATGTACAAGAATATAACTACTATAATACTGCTCCTACATACAAGAATATAACTACTATAATACTGCCCCTATGTACAAGAATATAACTACTATAATACTGCCCCTATGTACAAGAATATAACTACTATAATACTGCTCCTATGTACAAGAATATAACTACTATAATACTGCTCCTATATACAAGAATATAACTACTATAATACTGCTCCTATGTACAAGAATATAACTACTATAATACTGCCCCCTGTGTACACGAATATAACTACTATAATACTGCTCCTATGTACAAGAATATAACTACTATAATACTGCCGCTATGTACAAGAATATAACTACTATAATACTGTCCTATGTACAAGAATATAACTACTATAATACTGCCCCTATGTACAAGAATATAACTACTATAATACTGGCCCCTATGTACAAAAATATAACTACTATAATACTGCTCCTATGTACAAGAATATAACTACTATAATACTGATCCTATGTACAAGAATATAACTACTATAATACTGCCCCTATGTACAAGAATATAACTACTATAATACTGCTCCTATATACAAGAATATAACTACTATAATACTGCCCCTATGTACAAGAATATAACTACTATAATGCTGCCCCTATGCACAAGTACATAACTACTATAATACTGCCCCTATATACAAGAATATACAGTAACTATTTTAATACTGCCCCTATGTACAAGAATATAACTACTATAATACTGCCCCTATGTACAAGAATATAACTACTATAATACTGCTCCTATGTACAAGAATATAACTACTATAATACTGCTCCTATGTACAAGAATATAACTACTATAATGCTGCCCCTATGTACAAGTATATAACTACTATAATACTGCCCCTATATACAAGAATATAGAGTAACTACTTTAATACTGCCCCCTATGTACAAGAATATAACTACTATAATACTGCCCCTATGTACAAGAATATAACTACTATAATACTGCTCCTATGTACAAGAATATAACTATTATAATACTGCCCTATGTGCAAGAATATAACTACTATAATACTTCCCCTATGTACAAGAATATAACTACTATAATACTGCCCCTATGTACAAGATTATAACTACTATAATACTGCTCCTATATACAAGAATATAACTACTATAACACTGGCCCCTATGTACAAGAATATAACTACTATAATACTGCCCCTATATACAAGAATGTAACTACTATAATACTGCTCCTATGTACAAGAATATAACTACTATAATACTGCCCCTATGTACAAGAATATAACTACTATAATACTGCTCCTATGTAGAAGAATATAACTACTATAATGCTGCCCCTATGTACAAGTATATAACTACTATAATACTGCCCCTATATACAAGAATATACAGTAACTACTTTAATACTGCGCTCTATGTACAAGAATATAACTACTATAATACTGCCCCTATGTACAAGAATATAACTACTATAATACTGCTCCTATGTACAAGAATATAACTATTATAATACTGCCCCTATGTGCAAGAATATAACTACTATAATACTTCCCCTATGTACAAGAATATAACTACTATAATACTGCCCCTATGTACAAGAATATAACTACTATAATACTGCTCCTATGTACAAGAATATAACTACTATAATACTGCTCCTATATACAAGAATATAACTACTATAATACTGCTCCTATGTACAAGAATATAACTACTAAAATACTGCCCCTATGTACAAGAATATAACTACTATAATACTGGCCCCTATGTACAAGAATATAACTACTATAATACTGCCCCCTATGTACAAGAATATAGCTACTGTAATACTGCTCCTATGTACAAGAATATAACTGCTATAATACTGCCCCCTATGTACAAGAATATAACTACTATAATACTGCCCCTATGTACAAGAATATAACTACTATAATACTGCCCCTATATACAAGAATATAACTACTATAATACTGAAAAAAGCAAAAAAGATCAGCTTGGACTTATGTGCTTTTAACAAAAATGGAATAAATGTTATATTTTATGGACATCTCCCACGCTGGACATTCGCTTTTTCTTCTACTATAATACTGCTCCTATATACAAGAATATAACTACTATAATACTGCCCCTATGTACAGGAATATAACTACTATAATACTGCTCCTATGTACAAGAATATAACTACTATAATACTGCCCCCTATATACAAGAATATAACTACTATAATACTGCCCCTATATACAAGAATATAACTACTATAATACTGCCCCTATGTACAAGAATATAACTACTATAATACTACCCCTATATACAAGAATATAACTACTATCATACTGCCCCTATGTACAGGAATGCAACTACTATAATACTGCCCCTATATACAAGAATATAACTACTATAATACTGCTCCTATATACAAGAATATAACTACTATAATACTGCCCCTATGTACAAGAATATAACTACTATAAAACTGATCCCTATATACAAGAATATAACTACTATAACACTGCCCATATGTACAAGAATATAACCAGGGTCGCACCGTCCATTGGACAGTGTGAGCCATTTTACTCAGTCGGCAAGCTGGCAAGGGGCGCGGCTGTGCAGAAGGGGGCGGCGCCATATCTACACAGCGTCCCACTGCCCGACGGGCGCTGCCGGCTGCGGTAAGACACAGCCTCTCCCCCTTCTGCATAGCTACTGACAGCACCCTGACCCCCTTCCCCCCCAAACAGTCCTCACTTGCGGCTGGAGGGGCGGCGGTGCTACCAACTGACAGCACCCCCCCAACGAACCCCGCTCCACACTGTGTAGCTCAGGTGGCAGGGGGGCTTAATGCACCCCTGAATATAACTACTATAATACTGCTCCTATGTACAAGAATATAACTACTATAACACTGCTCCTATGTACAAGAATATAACTACTATAATAATGCTCCTATGTCCAAGAATATAACTACTATAATACTGCTCCTGTGTACAAGAATATAACTACTATAATACTGCCCCTATGTACAAGAATATAACTACTATAATACTGCCCCTATGTACAAGAATATAACTACTATAATACTGCTCCCTATATACAAGAATATAACTACTATAATACTGTCTCTATATACAAGAATATAACTACTATAATACTGCCCCTATGTACAAGAATATAACTACTATAATACTGCTCCTATATACAAGAATATAACTACTATAATACTGCTCCTATGTACAAGAATATAACTATTATAATACTGCCCCTATATACAAGAATATAACTACTATAATACTGCTCCTATGTACAAGAATATAACTACTATCATACTGCCCCTATGTACAAGAATATAATTACTATAATACTGCTCCTATGTACAAGAATATAACTACTATAATACTGCTCCTATGTACAAGAATATAACTACTATAATACTGCTCCTATGTACAAGAATATAACTACTATAATACTGCTCCTATATACAAGAATATAACTACTATAATACTGCTCCTATGTACAAGAATATAACTACTATAATACTGCTCCTATATACAAGAATATAACTACTATAATACTGCTCCTATGTACAAGATTATAACTACTATAATACTGCCCCTATGTACAAGAATATAACTACTATAATACTTCTCCTATATACAAGAATATAACTACTATAATACTGTCCACTATGTACAAGAATATAACTACTATAATACTGTCCACTATGTACAAGAATATAACTACTATAATACTGCCCCTATGTACAAGAATATAACTACAATAATACTGCCCCTATGTACAAGAATATGACTACAATAATACTGCTCCTATGTACAAAAATATAACTGCTGTAATAAAGTAACATAGTGTAATGTAATGTATTGTGCTCATGTATAGTGTATACTGTAGGTCGGAGTTTTAACGATATGTGATGTGACGTAATACTTAGGATAAGATAGGACATGTACAGGGCAGAACTACCGTGGTGCAGCTGTTCAGCTGCACCAGGGCCCCGACTGGCTAGGGGCCCCTTCAAGCCTGCAGAGGGGCCCCCAGCCAACCCCGTAAGCCATGTCAGTAGAA
>JARQOC010004085.1:0-12138 GCA_033576535.1 Allobates femoralis
GGCCTTATAAGCTCTAAGGATCTCCTCTTTATCCCTGTGGTTTAGGAATTTAGCAATTGCGTGTCTCGGTTTGGTAGAAGTTCCAGGGTGAGAGGGGCTAGCGCTAGTCGCGGAAGCAGATTCCAGAGGATCTCTCGGAGGTCCAATTCTATGAGTACGCTCCGTCTTACATCTGTGCATTAGCCCTAGAGCTTTGGGGAGGTCTACTTCAAAAATTTCCTCTAGTTGGTTTGACAGAATAGACTCTGGTAGACCTACAATTTTGACGTTACTTCTCCTCGCCCTGTTTTCAATATCTTCCAGTTTTGTAAAGGCATAGTCAGAGCGTTTTTGCAATGCTAGCACTTGGTCCTCTAGTTCCTGTATTCTGTCCTCAGCAGCTCCAACCCGTGCTTCTGCTTCTTTAAGTTTCTGGTCATGGGTCTCTATTTTTTTACTGAGTTCTTTTGTAGTAGCAGCCACCATGTCAGCTATAGCCATTTTAAAGTTTTCAGCCATGTGTGTGGCCAATTCTTTGGCCAGTGCTTTATAGTCCATATGTTGTGTGCCCTGTCTGCTTCCTGACTGCACACCCGGGTCCTCTCTCTTCCTCTCATCCCCTGCATTTTCATGGGCTCTGTGTCCCTGGGTCTGAGTCTGTTGTACTTGCATGGGGGCCTCTGTCTGCAGTAATAAGGGGGCTCCCGTTATCCCCACCTCAGTGTCTGCACTCACCACTGCATTTGTATTCCCCGGTGGCACAATACCTCCCAGCACAAAGGTGTCATCTGGCTCTCCCTCCGTCTCAGCATCGCGGGCGCCATTGCTGTTAGCCGCGTGTGCGGGGGGAGGTCGGCAGCTCTCTCCCTTACGGTTGACATACCGGTCCATCCTCGTGCCTGGTCGATGGTCCGGTGTGAGTGTCCTGCTGTGCCGCTGGTCCAGGGGCTCAAGGGGAGGCTGGATGGATCCGGATTGCCGCGGCGGGGCCCGGAGCGCTGCTAAACGCGGCTGCTCATGGAGGCGCCGGAACCGGAAGTTACACTCGATGGTGGTTTTATTATTCTGTGTACCTTTGCTTATTCTATTTAAGTAAGGTCTGTTCACTTCCTGCCAAGTGATGTGTTGAATTTGTATTTTAGCTACATGCGGTAAGTTATATATCACCAGGAGCCCATACATTCTGATGTACTCAGTATATTTCACCAGGAACCCATACGTTCTAATGTACTGAATAATATATGTCACCGGGAACCCATACATTCTGATGTGCTGAATAATATATATCACCAGAAACCCATATATTCATGTGCTGAATAAAAAATATCACCAGGTACCCACATATTCTGATGTCTTCAATATATATATATCACCAGGGGCTCAAGCAATCTAATGTCCTCAATGTATATCACAAGAAACTAATACATTCTGGTATGCTCAATAATATATATCTTCAGGAACCCATATATTCTGATGTCCTAAATAATATATATCACCAGGAGCCCATACATTCTGATGTGCTCAATAATATATATCACCAGGAACCCCTACTTTTTGATGTGCTCAATAATATATATCACCAGGGACCCATACATTCTGATGTGCCCAATAAAATATTTCACTAGGAACCCATTCTTTTTGATGTGCTGAATAATGTCTATCAAAAAGAACTCATACAATCTAATGTCCTATATATATAATATATATCACCAGGAGTTACTCCAAAAACGACTCAAAAAAGGTAGCAATTTTTTTTTTCTGCTTGCTCTACTTAAGTAGGGTCTGTTCACTTCCTGCCAAGTGCTGTGTTGAATTTGTATTTTAGCTACATGTGGTAAGTTATATATCACCAGGAGCCCATACATTCTGATGTCCTGAATAATATATATCACCAGGAACCCATACATTCTGATGTGAATAATATATATCACCAGGAACCCATACATTCTGATGTGCTGAATAATATATATCACCAGGAACCCATACATTCTGATGTGCTGAATAATATATATCACCAGGAACCCTTACTTTCTGATGTGCTCAATAATATATATCACCAGGAACCCATATATATTATTGGACACATCAAAATGTATCACCAGGAACCCATACATTTTGAGGTGATGAACAAAATATATCACCAGGAACCCTTTAATTCTGACGTCCTATATATATGCATATATATATATATCACCAGGAACCCATACATTCAGATGTGCCCAATAATATATTTCACTAGGAATCCATTCATTTTGATGTGCTGAATAATATATGTCACCAGAAACCCATACATTCTGATGTGCTGAATAATATAAATCACCAGGAACCCATACATTCTGATGTGCTCAATAATATATATCACCAGGGACCCATACATTCTGAAGTGCCCAATATATTTCACTAGGAACCCATACATTCTGAAGTGCCCAATATATTTCACTAGGAACCCATTCTTTTTGATGTGCTGAATAATGTCTATCAAAAAGAAACCATACATTCTAATGTCCTATATATATATAATATATATCACCAGGAGCTACTCCAAAAACAACTAAAAAAGGTAGCATTAATTTTTTTTTTTGCTTGCTCTATTAAGTAGGGTCTGTTCACTTCCTGCCAAGTGCTGTGTTGAATTTGTATTTTAGCTACATGTGGTAAGTTATATATCACCAGGAGCCCATACATTCTGATGTCCTCAATATATATCACAAGGAATCCATACATTCTAATGTTCTGAAAAATATATATCACCAGGAACCCATACATTCTGATGTGCTGAATAATATATATCAACAGGAACCCATACATTCTGATGTGCTGAATAATATATATCACCAGGAATCCCTACTTTCTGATGTGCTCAATAATATATATCACCAGGAACCCCTACTTTCTGATGTGCTCAATAATATATATCACCAGGGACCCATACATTCTGAAGTGCCCAATAATATATTTCACTAGGAACCCATTCTTTTTGATGTGCTGAATAATGTCTATCAAAAAGAACTCATACAATCTAATGTCCTATATATATAATATATATCACCAGGAGCTACTCCAAAAACGACTCAAAAAAGGTAGCAATTTTTTTTTTCTGCTTGCTCTACTTAAGTAGGGTCTGTTCACTTCCTGCCAAGTGCTGTGTTTAATTTGTATTTTAGCTACATGTGGTAAGTTTTATATATCACCAGGAGCCCATACATTCTGATGTCCTGAATAATATATATCACCAGGAACCCATACATTCTGATGTGCTGAATAATATATATCACCAGGAGCCCATACATTCTGATGTCCTGAATAATATATATCACCAGGAACCCATACATTCTGATGTGCTGAATAATATATATCACCAGGAACCCCTACTTTCTGATGTGCTCAATAATATATATCACCAGGAACCCATACATTCTGATGTGCCCACTAATATATTTCACTAGGAACCCATTAATTTTGATGTGCTGAAAAATGTCTATCAAAAAGAAACCATACATTCTAATGTCCTATATATATAATACTAGTAAAAAGGCCCGATGCAATTGCATCGGGAGCAGGGTGAAATGAATTGTGTGTATACAGGCGGGTCAGTGGGTAGCAGAGTATACAGGGGGCTCTATGGGTAGCAGAGTATACAGGCGGGTCTGTGGGTAGCAGAGTATACAGACGGCTCTGAGGGTAGGAGATTATACAGGTGGCTCTGAGGGTAGGAGATTATACAGGTGGCTCTGTGGGTAGTAAAGTATACAGGCGGCTTTGTGGGTAGCAGAGTATACAGGAGGGTCTGTGGGTAGCGGAGTATACAGGCGGGTTTGTGGGTAGCAGATTACACAGGCCGCTGTGTGGGTAGCAGAGTATAGAGAAGGCTCTGTGGGTAGCAGATTGTACAGGTGGCTCTGTGGGTAGCAGAGTATACAGGCGGCTCTGTGGGTAGCAGAGTATAGAGGCGGCTGTGTGGGTAGCAGAGTATAGAGGCGGCTCTGTGCGTAGCAGAATATACAGGTGGCTGTGTGAGTAGCAGAGTATACAGGCGGCTCTGTGGGTAGCAGAGTATAGAGGCGGCTCTGTGGGTAGCAGAGTATAGAGGCGGCTCTGTGGGTAGCAGAGTATAGAGGCGGCTCTGTGGGTAGCAGAGTATAGAGGCGGCTCTGTGGGTAGCAGAGTATAGAGGCGGCTCTGTGGGTAGCAGAGTATAGAGGCGGCTCTGTGGGTAGCAGAGTATAGAGGCGGCTGTGGTGGTGGCAGAGTATACAGGCGTCTGTGGTGGTGGCAGAGTATACAGGCGTGTGTGTGTGGTGGGGGCAGAGTCTACAGGCGTGTGTGGTGGTGGGGCAGAGTATACAGGCGTGTGTGGTGGTGGCAGAGTATACAGGCATCTGTGGTGGTGGCGGGAGAGTATAGAGGCATCTGTGGTGGTGGCGGCAGAGTATACAGGCGTGTGTGCTGGTGGCGGCAGAGTGTACAGGCATCTGTGGTGGTGGCAGAGTGTACAGGCGTGTGTGGTGGTGGCAGAGTGTAAAGGCGTGTGTGGTGGTGGCAGAGTGTACAGGCGTGTGTGGTGGTGGCAGAGTATACAGGCGTGTGTGGTGGTGGCAGAGTATACAGGCTTCGGTGCTGGTGGCAGAGTATACAGGCGTCGGTGCTGGCGGCAGAGTATACAGGCGTCTGTGGTGGTGGCAGCAGAGTATACAGGCGTCTGTGGTGGTGGCGGCAGAGTATACAGGCGTCTGTGGTGGTGGCGGCAGAGTATACAGGCGTGTGTGGTGGTGGCAGAGTATACATGCGTGTGTGGTGGTGGGGGCAGAGTATACAGCTGTCTGTGGTGGTGGCAGAGTATACAGGCGTCTGTGGTGGTGGCGGGAGAGTATACAGGCGTGTGTGGTGGTGGTGGCAGAGTATACAGGCGTCTGTGGTGGTGGCGGGAGAGTATACAGGCGTGTGTGGTGGTGGTGGCAGAGTATACAGGCGTGTGTGGTGGTGGCAGAGTATATAGGCGTGTCTGGTGGTGGCAGAGTATACAGGCGTGTGTGGTGGTGGCAGAGTATACAGGCGTGTGTGGTGGTGGTGGCAGAGTATACAGGCGTGTGTGGTGGTGGCAGAGTATATAGGCGTGTCTGGTGGTGGCAGAGTATACAGGCGTGTGTGGTGGTGGCAGAGTATACAGGTGTCTGTGGTGGCGGCAGAGTATACAGGCGTGTGTGGTGGTGGCAGAGTATACAGGCATCTGTGTGGTGGCAGAGTATACAGGCGTCTGTGTGGTGGCAGAGTATACAGGTGTCTGTGGTGGCAGAGTATACAGGCATCTGTGTGGTGGCAGAGTATACAGGCGTCTGTGTGGTGGCAGAGTATACAGGTGTCTGTGTTGGCAGAGTATACAGGCATCTGTGTGGTGGCAGAGTATACAGGCATCTGTGTGGTGGCAGAGTATACAGGCATCTGTGTGGTGGCAGAGTATACAGGTGTCTGTGGTGGCAGAGTATACAGGCATCTGTGTGGTGGCAGAGTATAAAGGTGTCTGTGGTGGCAGAGTATAGAGGCATCTGTGGTGGTGGCGGCAGAGTATACAGGCGTGTGTGCTGGTGGCGGCAGAGTGTACAGGCGTGTGTGGTGGTGGCAGAGTGTACAGGCGTGTGTGGTGTGTGGCAGAGTGTACAGGCGTGTGTGGTGGTGGCAGAGTGTACAGGCGTGTGTGGTGGTGGCAGAGTGTACAGGCGTGTGTGGTGGTGGCAGAGTGTACAGGCGTGTGTGGTGGTGGCAGAGTGTACAGGCGTGTGTGGTGGTGGCAGAGTATACAGGCGTGTGTGGTGGTGGCGGCAGAGTATACAGGCGTATGTGGTGGTGGCGGCAGAGTATACAGGCGTGTGTGGTGGTGGCGGCAGAGTATACAGGCGTGTGTGGTGGTGGCGGCAGAGTATACAGGCGTGTGTGGTGGTGGCGGCAGAGCATACAGGCGTGTGTGGTGTTGGCGGCAGAGTATACAGGCGTCTGGGGTGGTGGCGGCAGAGTACACAGGCGTCTGGGGTGGTGGCGGCAGAGTATACAGGCGTCTGTGGTGGTGGCGGCAGAGTATACAGGCGTCTGTGGTGGAGGCAGAGTATACAGGTGTCTGTGGTGGTGGCAGAGTATACAGGTGTCTGTGGTGGTGGCAGAGTATACAGGTGTCTGTGGTGGTGGCAGAGTATACAGGCGGGTGTGGTGGTGGGGGCGGAGGGGGGTGCTGTCAGAGGCCAGCACCGCCGCCCCTTTAGTCGCTGATGAGGACCGGAGGGTGGGGGGGGGATGCTGCACGGCCACCCCTATAGTAGGCTGCGGGTGAGGAGGTATACAGAGTATACAGGCGTCTTTGGTGGTTGCAGAGTATACAGGCATTGGTGGTGGAGGCAGGGTATATAGGCGTCTGTGGTGGTGGCAGAGTATACAGGCGTCTGTGGTGGTGGTAGAGTATACAGGTGTCTGTGGTGGTGGCAGAGTATACAGGTGTCTGTGGTGGTGGCAGAGTATACAGGCGGGTGTGGTGGTGGCAGAGTATACAGGCGGGTGTGGTGGTGGCAGAGTATACAGGCGGGTGTGGTGGTGGGGGCGGAGGGGGGTGCTGTCAGAGGCCAGCACCGCCGCCCCTTTAGTCGCTGCTGAGGACCGGAGGGTGGGGGGGGGATGCTGCACGGCCACCCCTATAGTAGGCTGCGGGTGAGGAGGTATACAGAGTATACAGGCGTCTTTGGTGGTTGCAGAGTATACAGGCGTCTGTGGTGGTAGCAGAGTATACAGGCGTCTGTGGTGGTGGCAGAGTATACAGGCGTGTGTGGTGGTGGTAGCAGAGTATACAGGCATCTGTGGTGGTGGCGGCAGAGTATACAGGCGTGTGTGGTGGTGGTGGGAGAGTATACAGGCATCTGTGGTGGTGGCAGAGTATACAGGTGTGTGTGGTGGCGGCAGAGTATACAGGCATCTGTGGTGGTGGCGGCAGAGTATAAAGGCGTGTGTGGTGGTGGCGGCAGAGTATACAGGCGTCTGTGGTGGTGGTGGCAGAGTATACAGGTGTGTGTGGTGGTGGCGGCAGAGTATACAGGCGTGTGTGGTGGTGGGGGCAGAGTATACAGGCGTGTGTGGTGGTGGCAGAGTATACAGGCATCTGTGGTGGTGGCAGCAGAGTATAGAGGCATCTGTGGTGGTGGCGGCAGAGTATACAGGCGTGTGTGCTGGTGGCGGCAGAGTATACAGGCGTCTGTGGTGGTGGTGGCAGAGTATACAGGTGTGTGTGGTGGTGGCGGCAGAGTATACAGGCGTGTGTGGTGGTGGGGGCAGAGTCTACAGGCGTGTGTGGTGGTGGCAGAGTCTACAGGCGTGTGTGGTGGTGGGGGCAGAGTATACAGGCGTGTGTGGTGGTGGCAGAGTATACAGGCATCTGTGGTGGTGGCGGCAGAGTATAGAGGCATCTGTGGTGGTGGCGGCAGAGTATACAGGCGTGTGTGCTGGTGGCGGTAGAATGTACAGGCGTCTGTGGTGGTGGCAGAGTGTACAGGCGTGTGTGGTGGTGGCAGAGTGTACAGGAGTGTGTGGTGGTGACAGTGTGTACAGGCGTGTGTGGTGGTGGCAGAGTGTACAGGCGTGTGTGGTGGTGGCAGAGTATACAGGCATCAGTGCTGGTGGCAGAGTATACAGGCGTCGGTGCTGGTGGCAGAGTATACAGGCGTCTGTGGTGGTGGCGGCAGAGTATACAGGTGTGTGTGGTGGTGGCAGAGTATACATGCGTGTGTGGTGGTGGGGGCAGAGTATACAGGTGTCTGTGGTGGTGGCAGAGTACACAGGCATCTGTGGTGGTGGCGGGAGAGTATACAGGCGTGTGTGGTGGTGGCAGAGTATACAGGCGTGTGTGGTGGTGGCAGAGTATACAGGCGTGTGTGGTGGTGGCAGAGTATACAGGCGTGTGTGGTGGTGGCAGAGTATACAGGCGTGTGTGGTGGTGGCAGAGTATACAGGCGTGTGTGGTGGTGGCAGAGTATACAGGCGTGTGTGGTGGTGGCAGAGTATACAGGCATCTGTGTGGTGGCAGAGTATACAGGCATCTGTGTGGTGGCAGAGTATACAGGTGTCTGTGGTGGCAGAGTATACAGGCATCTGTGTGGTGGCAGAGTATACAGGTGTCTGTGGTGGCAGAGTATACAGGCATCTGTGTGGTGGCAGAGTATACAGGCATCTGTGTGGTGGCAGAGTATACAGGCATCTGTGTGGTGGCAGAGTATACAGGCATCTGTGTGGTGGCAGAGTATACAGGCATCTGTGTGGTGGCAGAGTATACAGGCATTTGTGTGGTGGCAGAGTATACAGGTGTCTGAGGTGGTGGCAGAGTATACAGGCATCTGTGTGGTGGCAGAGTATACAGGCATCTGTGTGGTGGCAGAGTATACAGGCATCTGTGTGGTGGCAGAGTATACAGGCATCTGTGTGGTGGCAGAGCATACAGGTGTCTGTGGTGGCGGCAGAGTATACAGGCGTGTGTGGTGGTGGCAGAGTATACAGGCATCTGTGTGGTGGCAGAGTATACAGGCATCTGTGTGGTGGCAGAGTATACAGGTGTCTGTGGTGGCAGAGTATACAGGCATCTGTGTGGTGGCAGAGTATACAGGTGTCTGTGGTGGTGCTCCTGCAAGGCAGGGGTTAAAAAAAATAAAAAAAGATTATGCTCACCTCACCCCGAGCCCCTGCCGTCTTCCTCCAGGCTCCCAGTGTCTGCAGAGCTCTTCTACAGCAGTTCAGGACCTGCGGTGATGTCAGTCACGTGACCCGCGGTTACCATGGAGTAAGCTGGTGTCACGTGACTCTGACATCACCACAGGTCCTGGACTGCAGTAGAAGAGCACTGCAGGCACCGGAAGCCTGCGGGAGCCACCGGAAGCCTGGCGGGAGACGGCGGGGGCTCGGGGAGAGGTGAGGATTTTTTTTAACTATAGAGCAGCTGCGGCTCGTGATGACGCTATGCGTCATCACTCGCAGTGCCGCTAAGGAGTCTGGGATTCGGCGACAACGCCCGAATTCCCAACTCCCGATTATATAAGTAGATATATCACCAGGAGCTACTCCAAAAACGACTCAAAAAAGGTAGCATTAATTTTTTTTTTTGCTTGCTCTATTTAAGTAGGGTCTGTTCACTTCCTGCCAAGTGCTGTGTTGAATTTGTATTTTAGCTACATGTGGTAAGTTATATATCACCAGGAGCCCATACATTCTGATGTCTTTAATATATATCACCAGGAACCCATACATTCTAATGTTCTGAATAATGTATATCACCAGGAACCCATACATTCTGATGTGCCCAATAATATAAATCACCAGGAACCCATACATTCTGATGTGCTGAATAACATATATCACCAGGAACCCATACATTCTGATGTGCTGAATAATATATATCACCAAGAACCCATACATTCTGATGTCCTGAATGAATAATATATATCAACAGGAACCCATATATTTTGATGTGCTCAATAATGTATATCACCAGGAACCCATACATTCTGATATCCTCAATATATATATATATGTTACGCTTAGGAGGTGAGGGACTCGGGTAGCTGGATGAAAAAGGATGAAGGGGGGCAGGGGAGCCTAATCTGACCCTGATACTGGGGAGCCTGGCTTGCCCTGTTCTCGGAGGTACCTCTAATGGTGAGGAGGTCCGAGCCGCCACCCTTTTCCATAAGCTCCTGAAAATGCCCTAGGCATAAAGACCCTACCTCCACCCACCAGCCAGGGAACCCAGCAGCTTCAAATGAAGAAGAATTCAGCAACTCTAAAACAACATCTTCACCGCAAGGAATCAGCTCAGTTGTGAGCTGAATCAGCGACATCAGGTGGATGGAAGCTGACCTATTTATGGCCAAGGTGTGGTGAGCAGACAGCACAGACACAGCCGCTCAGCTCCCCTGATCCATGAGTCACTTTCACCAAACGTTCAGCAACTTCAACCTGCACAGCCTCACACTGACTGAAGGAAAAAGGCTTAGTTTACTACACCGGCAGCAGCACCTGTTGGATGAAGGCAGCTAATACGTGACAATATATCACCAGTGGCTTATACATTTTGATGTCTTCAATATACCGTATTTTTCACTTTTTAAGACGCACTTTTGTTCCCCCCAAACTTTGGGGGGGAACGGGGGTGCGTCTTAAAAAGCGCAAGTAAAAAAAAAAAATATTAAACATTAAATATTACCATTATAAGGGGGTTTGTGGGGTGCAGCTGTCCAGTGGGGGTGCCGGAGGCAGGTTCCAGTGGGTGGGGGGCACCGCTGCAGGACCGGAGCAGCGGAGATGTACCGGCGGCAGCAAGCGGTGGGCGCCGCCATGTTTGTTGTGGTAGCCGGCAGGTAGAGGTAGAGGCTTCAAAATGGCCGCGGGTCTCCATTATGGCCGCAGCCATTTTGTTGAAGCCTCTACCGCTGGCTGCAATGTTAATGAATGCAGCAAGCCACAAAAACATGGCGGCGCCCACCGCTTACTGCTGCCGGTCCATCTCTGCTTGCTCTGGTCCTGCAGCTGTGTCCCCCACGAGAACCTCCCTCCGGCACCCCCGCTGAGCAGCTGTACCCCCCTCGGTGAGCCATGGGGGTCTGGGGGGGAAGATGGCCATATAGGGTTGGGGATGGGGGGTATATATACAGGATAGGGGGCACATACACAGGATGGGGGGCACATACACAGGATGGGGGCACATACACAGGATGGGGGGGCACATACACAGGATGGGGGGGCACATACACAGGATGGGGGCACATACACAGGATGGGGGGCACATACACAGGATGGGGGGCACATACACAGGATGGGGGGGCACATACACAGGATGGGGGGCACATACACAGGATGGGGGCATATACACAGGATGGGGGGGCACATACACAGGATGGGGGCATATACACAGGATGGGGGGCATATACACAGGATGGGGGGCATATACACAGGATGAGGGGCGTATACACAGGATGGGGACATATAAACATATACGCTTAGGAGGTGAGGGACTCAGGTAGCTGGATGAAAAAGGATGAAGGGGGGCAGGGGAGCCTAATCTGACCCTGATACTGGGGAGCCTGGCTTGACCTGTTCTCGGAGGTACCTCTAATGGTGAGGAGGTCTGAGCCGCCACCCTTTTCCCTAAGCTCCTGAAAATGCCCTAGGCATAAAGACCCTACCTCCACCCACCAGCCAGGGAACCCAGCAGCTTCAAATGAAGAAGAATTCAGCAGCTCTAAAACAACATCTGCACCACAAGGAATCAGCTCAGTTGTGAGCTGAATCAGCGACATCAGGTGGATGGAAGCTGACCTATTTATGGCCAAGGTGTGGTGAGCAGACAGCACAGGCACAGCCGCTCAGCTCCCCTGATCCATGAGCCACTTTCACCAAACGTTCAGCAACTTCAACCTGCACAGCCTCACACTGACTGAAGGAAAAAAAGCTTAGTTTACTACACCGGCAGCAGCACCTGTTGGCTGAAGGCAGCTAATACGTGACAATATATCACCAGTGGCTTATACCTTTTGATGTCTTCAATATATATCACCAGGAACCCATACATTCTGATGTTAATATAAATCACCAGAAACCAATACATTCTGACGTGCTCAAAATATATATCACCAGGAACCCATACATTCTGATGTGCCGAATAATATAAATCACCAGGATCCCATTCATTCTGAGGTGATGAACAATATATATCACCATGAACCCTTTAATTCTGACGTCCTATATATATATATATATATATATATATCACCAGGAACCCATACATTCTGATGTGCCCAATAATATATTTCACTAGGAATTCATTCATTTTGATGTGCTGAATAATGTCTATCAAAAAGAACCCATTCATTCTAATGTCCTATATATATATTATATATATCACCAGGATCTACTCCAAAAACGACTCAAAAAAGGTAGCATTAATTTTTTTTTTTTTTTTTGGCGGATTGTGGCTGGGCCCCTTGGGATGTCATTCATCCAGTGGTGCAGAGACATCGCACTGGGCTGCCCAATTTTGGTCTAGTGCAGGGCTAATGGGTAGCTATCAGTCACACCTGCACCATTTTGTATCAATAGTGAATGGCGTCCTAATACAGACGAGACTTGAGTGATAGGAAAATC
>JARQOC010004086.1:0-12133 GCA_033576535.1 Allobates femoralis
ATCTTGCGACTGAAACATCTGACTGCAATGTCAGTGATAAAAGTTCCTTGTTGGACCCTCACTGATCAATAAATTATCACCTATTTTGTTTTTTCAATGGAAAAACTTTAATTAACTTAGAGTACATTGTATCATATTTTTTTTTTTTTAATTCACTTTCAGCTCAATCTTGAACTGTGGCAACTTGATGGATGAATGCTCTCTGTATGTGAATGGATCTAGTGCAGCCTAGTGAGGTACACCAGGGTCTTCTCTGCTGTTATCTTGACAGTATCAAGCCATTGGGTTACTGGTCTGCCTCTTCGACTTGTATTTTTTATTCTTCTAACCACAATGTCATTTTCTAGTGATTTTTCTCTTGATATGGTGCGTCCAAAGTAGGCAAGTCGTACCTTGGTGATCCTTGCTTCTAGTGACATGTCTGGCCTAATTTGTTCCAAAATTGATTTCTATGTTCTTGTCATCCATGGTATTAATAACATCCTTCTCCAGCTCCACATTTCGAAGGTGTTGATTCTTCTATCTTGTTTCATTATCATTTATTATTCACTTCCATAAGGAGCTACAGAAAAAAACAGACTATGTACAAGCTGTGTCTTTGTTGCCAGTGAAGTGTTCCCTGATTTGAAGAGCTTGTACAGTGACTTCATTGTTGATTTTCCTATAGATATTCTCCTATTGACCTCCGGTGTCATCGCTCCATCTTGAGTGATCATTGATTTAAGTAGGTTGAAGGCCTTTACATCTTCCAGTTTGCCACTGTCCTTCTCAAATGTATCATACATTGATGAAATCACAGGTCTGCAAGGGTAAAATTGTTTTAACAGTAAAGGTACCTTTACACGCCGCTACAGAAGGTTAGAAACAACCGGGTGTCTCACGTGCACGAGCACGTAGCAACGGTTGCAAACGGTACCCGATACCGACTTTACACGCCACTACAAGGTGCTCTAAAGAAGGTTTAATCTATCTCTGGATGCACCGCCGGGTGCTCAAGTTACCTTCTGCAGAGCACCTTACCTTATTTACACGCCGCTACAGAAGGTAATATGGGAGGACCTGGTGCAGCAGGGACAACACATAGGCGTGCCAGGATTGTGGATTACGAGACGCTCATACGATGATTGGACAATGCAATAGCATCATGATTGGCCAGCCAGCGCAGGAAGGCTGGCTAAAACATGATGCTATTGCAATTGTGTAGTGTGACTGGTCAGCTCCTTAAATATGCTGCCCTATGCAGCGACAACCAATCGTAACGCAGGAGCTTCCAGCAATGATCGCTGAAGGGGGGCGGTTTCCCGGAGGCTGTGTCACGCCCCAGGGTGTTAACTAGGTGGCGAAAAAACCTTACCGTACCCTTTTTAAACGCCGCTACCATCGGGTTGAAATCAACCTGTTTTAGAGCACTGCTCTGAAACAGGTGCCGAAAGTGATGGGTGGCAACAAGCTACTTTACACGCCGCTACCTCGGGTTGATTTGACAGTGCAAGATACATTTGTCTCCGAAACCCGGTTGTTTTCAACCTTCTGTAGCGGCGTGTAAAGGTACCTTAAGAGCTGATTGTAATATACTTTCGATCACTGAACTTAATAAAAATAGTGGAAAAATTCCATCACGTACAGTTTTTTCACAAGTACAGTACTGACTCTGTAGGCTTTTTATTACACCATACTTTGAGTCCTTTGTGTGACCTTTTGTTGATGATTATTGGTGTCACTAAATTGATTAGAAATCAATGAACATTGTTCTGTGATTGGCTGCTGTAGGCAGAAATGCTTTTCTTACCCAGTTTTTAAAGTGTGTAGTGATGTCCTAGCATCCAATAGTAGCATATCTTTCATTTTACCTCAGTAGTAAAAGAAATTAAAGTTGCACTGTGATTGGTTGTTATGGCCAGGAAAGAGAGATTTTTTTTAGTCATTAGTCACAGTTCATTACAGTTTGGTGGTGTCTAATGGTGTCTACTGAGGGGTTAACCTGAACTTTAAAGATCGGGCTCTGTACCGAACAACTAGTGTTTGGGCAAAGACCCTGAACGCTGACTTCCCTTGGAAGTCCATGTTGCAAATTAGGTTCGGTTTGGGGGTGGGGGGCTGTAAAAAGAAAATAGTACTTGTACTTCCAGGCCATTCATTAACTTCCTGGGTATTCTCTACTGAAGGGCATAACAGCCAATCACAGATGCCCATTATCTGTGACAGCATCTACGATTGGCTGTTACACCCCCTCATTCATTGACTGACGTCATAGTACTGTAAAAATACATAGTTTAAAAAAAAATGATGTAGGGCTTCACTGTATTTTTGATTCTCAGTGCAGATAAAGCTGACAGCTATGGGCTGCCACTCTCAACTACCAGGCTTTGCCTTGGCTGGCAATCAAAATACAGGGAAGCTCATTAATTTTTTTTAATAATGACAAGCAATGATAAGACCCAGGTAGCTGGGAGCTGAAATACTCAGCGCCATAACGCCCAAGCGTTCTGGGTCCGCCACACTGAAAATCACAACAAGCAGCTGCCCCTGAAATCCCACATTCTTTCGTAGTTCCATTTTTAGGCGCTTTTCCCAGCTCTACCATAATGTCAGGCCAATATTAAACCCATCAACTATGAATCTCTAGTAAGCATTAAAAAAAATACAACACAGAGAAAAAATATTTAAATTACAATAAAACACAAATGACATCCCTGGTTCCATCTTTAGTAACCCAAAACAAAATCTTCCAATGATAACCCATAGGTCGACACACAGGAATGTCCGGTCACTGTGTATACCGCTGAGAAAATGACTGGATATGCTCACAGTGATGTCAGAGTCAGGTTCACCTGAGTTCAGTGCTGATGCATCAGCTGTGAACTTGGATAACCCCGATAAACTGCATCACGACACCCGGATCCCAGCCATAAATTGAGCATTTTTCTCCCTCACTTATGGTGGTTTTCTGGGAGCCCTGATGCAGTTCATCGGGGTCATCCAAGTTCAAAGCTGACACATAGGCTCTGAACTTGGGTGAACCTGACTCTGATAAATTGCCAGTTAAATACCCATTGCATCTAGCAGCAGGCTGCTCACTCCTCTGAGAGGCAACACAGGTGTCTGTATACTGGTGCTCAATCATCTACAACCCACAGAAGTGGGCGGTTGTAGCACCAGCGTCTGGCCATTGTTTTTTCTCTGATTTTATGTCCTATTTTGGTGAATCTCTAAACCTGACTCTGATGTAACCGCGAGCACATCCAAAATAATTTTCTCGGTGGTGCGAAAGGTGACTGGAAATTCCTGTGTGTTGGCTAGTGCATTATTATTGGATCGTTTTGTTTTAGGTTATTAAAGATAGGAACCCGGGATGTCTTTTGTGTTTTATTGCAATTAAACAATTTTTCTCTATGTTATTTTTTTAATGTCTACTAGAGATTCATAGTGAGAGAGTCTAACATTGGCTTGACAGTATGCATCTGAGCTTAGTCCCAGCTGTCAGTACAAAGCTGGCATTAACCCTTTTATTACCCAGTGTGCCATCGCCACAAGTCCCAAAGGAAGAGCTGGGTAAAATGCAAACGGCGCTACGACAGAATACAGAATTTTCAGGGGTAGCTGTGTCATGTGATTTTCATTGGGGGCACAAAATGCTTGTGCCTTACTGTGCTGAGAATCCCAGCACCCAGCTGCCTGGGTTTTACCTTGGCTTGCAATCAAAAATAGGGCAAAGCCCGCACACTTTTTTCAATTACTTATTTAAATAATTAAAATACAATAATTATTATCTGTATTTTGATTGCCAGCCAAGGTAAAGCCAGGAAGCTGGGGGTGGCATCTCTTAGCTGTCTGCGCTGAGAATTAAAAGTACAGCGAAGCCCTACATCATTTTTTAAAATTATTTATTTATGTATTACTATAATGTCAGTCAATGGGTGACAGGCGTAACAGCCAATCACAGAGGCTCCCCCGGATTAAGGAGCTGGGACAGCACCGAAACGCGTCAGATAAACCATCTTTGCATTCAGACCCTGCATGGTCCTCATTCTTTGACAGCAGCACGGATCGTAGAAGCACCATCCTTTGGATTCTTGTTTGTACGCCACTTTGCAAGTGGAAGTGCTGATCCAGCGGCAGCTGTACAGGCGCATATACTAGTTGTGGGTTATCACAACTAGCCCAGGTGAGTATATACTATCATAAATGCTTGATCATCTTTGACCATAAGACCCATTGCGCTTTTTCTGTTTTTCAATTCTATAGATATTTCAATCACAGATGCTGTCACAAAGATTGAATATCTGGGCTGTTGGAGTAACCTGAAACAAGCCCATACATTCTAGGATCTACCATGCTGAAATGTATGAGATGATTCCAAATTACTCCAACAGCCAATCACAGATGCCCATTCTCCATGACAACATCTGTGATTGGCTGTTCTGCACCTCTGTAGTAAAATGAGCGGCCACATAGAACAAGTGGCAGGATGCCGGTAAGTATATACAGAAGATTATCTCAGCACAGGAGCAGTGATATGATCAGACCATGTCCCTTATGTTTAATCTATGTTTTCATTCTTTTACAGCGCCCCAGTCCACATTTCATAACTTTAAAGGGAACCTGTCACCTCCTAAAAGCCACCTAACCTATCAATACATGTCCCTGCACCTTCCTATTACCATTATAACTATCTCTCTGTCTGAAAATATTTGTGGTAAGTACACCACCCCACTCTTATGGCATCACTTACGGCATCACTTACGGCAGCTCATCACACATGAACTGACATAATGTGCTCCTTCAAGCATGCGTAATGTGCTGCTTGAAGTCGGCCAAGAGACGAATGTGTACCGACGTCACCAGAACGGGAAATGACGCGATTCGCGTCATACCCCGAACTAGAGAGCGATGTTCGATGCAGGTTGGGACAGAGAGGAATCTTATTACAAACGATCATTCAGGCTGCAAACTAACATGCCCAGGGGAACTATTGCATATAGCCCCGCTTCATTCTATTATCATTCTAATTAGTAAATATAAAAATGTTTTTTGGCAGATTGAAAGCAAGCATTTAGCAGAGAGAGGGATAGTTATAATGATAATAGGAAGGTGCAGGGACATGAATTGATAGGTTAGGTGGCTTTTTGGAGGTGACAGGTTCGGGTCATTCCATGTCAAGTGATCCAAAAATGAATATTTTTTTTCCCTGACGTCCTCAGATTTTTTTAATTTTTTTTCTATATGAAGAACAACTTTAGTTAATTACAAGAAAAAAGTTTTGAATTTTTTTCTTTATCAGTTCATTTTTTAAGATTTTTAAAGTTTTAAAAAAAGTGCGAATTTTGGCCTGGTATGGCTTTACATTTTCTATCATATCTCGGGCTAGAAATAAGATAGAGAAACAAAATAAACACCAATCTACTCAGAACTGTCCAGGCTTTCATCAGATATGTCACAAGAGGATCTTTGTTAATATTTTACCCATGTGATCGCAAGCGCAAAATTTTAAAACGCATTTCTGAAAAATCGGCGCGCTTTAAATATTTCAAAAACTGTCCATGTGTCTGCTTTGCTCTTAGCCACATTTGTACTAAATTTCAAGTTGGGATCGCAATGGGATCATATTTTAACATATTTTACTAGTAATAGCGTCAATAGGTCATTCCATATCAAGTGATCTAAATATGAATATTTTTTTTTACCTGACGTCTTTAGATTTTTTTTTTTTTTTTCCTTTATGAAGTACTACTTTAGTTAATTACAAATTAAAAGTTTAGAATTTTTTTCTTCATCAGTTAATTTTTTACAGATTTTTAAAGTTTAAAAAAAAGGTGAATTTTGGCCTGGTATGACTTTACATTTCTTTATCTCAGGCTAGAAATAAGATAATGAAGTGGGAGAGGCATCATTTTACTCAGAACGGGAACAGCTTTCATTTGAGATGTTACAAGACTATGTTTCTTTATATCAAATTCAAACTATTGACGGGCAATTGTGAAAAAATGACTGATTGTGTTCTTGGTGATTTTTGAATTGACACTATAATAGTTAAATATTTTGCACTTAGGTCCAATGAATGCGTCCATGGGGTCAAGCTGGGACAGAGTCATCACAAATTAGCCTTATTTGCAGATGACCTGCTACTTTACATCTCCCAGCACCTGGTCTCCATCCCTTCGGTCTTAATGGAGTTTGAACGGTTCGGACAATTGAGCAACTTTAAAGTGAATTGCTCCAAAACCGAGGCACTCAATATTTCTATGCCTGGAGAATTGGTTTCTCATCTATCTAAACAGTTCCCATATAAATGGAAAGTAGAAGCCATTAAGTACTTGGGAGTCCTTATACCAAAAGATCTTAAACAAATATTCAATTTAAATTATCAACCCCTTTTGACTAACGCGGAATCGGCATTTACCTCCTATAGACAATTAAAGCTATCCTGGTTCGGGAGAATAAACGTAGTCAAGATGGATGTCTTGCCTCGACTCTTATATACTTTTCAGACAGTTCCTGTTCTATTGGATAGAGGCTTCCTCTCCAAAATGCAATCTATGATCCTTAGAGTTGTCTGGGGGGGCAAGAGGTCCAGATTGCGAATGAATATCCTATCCTTGCCCAAGACCAGAGGAGGGGTTGGACTACCCAACATACGAGCGTACTTTGTGGCTTCCTCTCTTGTTAGAGCTCTAGATTGGCATTATCATGCGTCCTCCAAGAAATGGGTAGGGGTGGAGCAAGAGGGTTTGGGGATTCCGCTGAAACACCTGCTTTGGATTTCCCCTAAAGACTCCACAGACCTAGTACCTTTGACAGACATGACCAGAAACACCTTGAAGGTATGGCACCTAGTGACGAAAACCCTCCGCTTAAACGACAGACTTAGCCCTTTGACTCCCCTTTTTTCCAACCCATCTTTCCCACCCAGATTTGACAGGCAGAGATTTTTATGTTGGCGGATTGTGGATGACACCCGAGTAGGACAGACTCTGTCCAGTGGTGGTTTGCCCCCGATGGCAGAGCTACAACTCAAAGAACCTACGAGACCTCTTAAGTGATTCGAATTTCTCCAATACAGAGCATACTTATATTCAGCTGACCACTCTTGCAGGGTAAGATTGACGCCCAACGTATTGGAGAGGTTATTCCAACTGGAGGCTCCACCGAGGCGCAAAATATCAGTTCTATACCAGGCCTTAGGGTCCATGAGAGAGCAGGGCACCCTTTACTTCCAACGTGCTTGGGAGAGGGAATTTGGGTGTAGCATTTCAGAAGCTAATTGGCAGAATTGCTTTATATTTACTCACTCACTAGCTAGCGCTTGTTCTGCACAAGAAAGAAGCTATAAGCTGCTCACTAGATGGTACTTGTGCCCGACGACACTCCGGAACAAAGTTCCCTGGAACCCCTGATACCTGCTGGCGCTGTGGGGAAGAGAAGGGTACAATGATACACATTTGGTGGAGTTGTGGGAAAATCCGGCGGTTCTGGTCTGAGGTTTTCAATGCATACGCCCGGATAACAGGTAAACAAGCCGAATGCTGCCCAGAATCGGCAATGTTATCCATTTTTCCAGGTCCTATTGGGCTACAGAAGAGGGATATTCTCCGCTTTTGCATCTCGGCTGCTCGTGCTGTGATCCCGAGGTTCTGGAAATCAAGCCGGGCTCCATCTCTACTTGATTGGTTCAAAGAATTGATGGACATATATCGAATGGAGGAGCTCGCAGCTGATGCGTCGGGATCTCGGAACAAATTCTTAGGGATTTGGGTTGAATGGATTCTTTTTCACGACTCTGCAGAATTTAGGAGTATTTTTTCCAGCACAGATAATATGGCTCGACCTCTGGCTGATGGGGAGCCAGTGGGATGAGTACCCTTGCTCCTTCCCATACCTCACCCGTCCCCCCCCCTCCTTTTTTTCTTTTTTTCTTACGTGGCTTTTCTTTCCCAGTATAACGTTTTCTAATGGTTTTTGTTTCTCTTCTCTCTCTCTTCTTTTCTATCTCTCTTTTCTTCCCATCTGATACATTCAGTCTAGGTATTTCCTTTCTATACCTATACCTTCAGAATTCTAGTGAACATTAGACAGGTATCGGAAACTCTGAGCTGTGAGTAGATCATTAATATTTCGGCCTTCCTTTCCGGTACACCAGTCGATAGACTATTCCAACTAGGCCTCAACATGTAATGACCCACTTACGTGGTCAACCTGTTAGAGGGGGCCAAGTGATAAAAATCATTCTGCTGGGGCTGCTTGTCCCCTTGACATCAGAACATCTCAAAACCCTGAGAAAGGTTGTATACTTCAGTGTTTGGAATTATATTTAGATTGTAGTATATATTGCACCAGAGATAAGCGCAAAAGTAAATTTGCAGCTTATCTTAAAGTTACTAATAACTTTGTGAATTCTCTTTTTGTATATTTTATATGTCTCAAGATTTTGTTAAAAGATTGAATGTATGTCTTTCATATGTTTTTTCAAAATTTTATAAAAATGAGATTAACCATAGTTAAATATTTTAAAATATGATCCCATCACGATCCCAACTTGAAATTTGGTACAGATGTGGCTAAGAGCATAAAAGACACATGGGCAGTTTTGGAAAATTTTTATTAAAACGTTTTTTCGGAAATGCGTTTCAAAATGTTGCGTTTGCATTCGCATGGGTAAAAATTAAAATTAACAAATATACTCTTGTGACATATCTGGTGAAAGCCTGGACAGTTCTGAGTAGAATGGTGTTTATTTTGTTTCTCTATCTTATTTCTAGCCCGAGATAAAAAAATGTAAAGTCATACCAGGCCAAAATTCACCCTTTTTTTAAACTTTAAAAATCTGTAAAAAATTAACTGATGAAGAAAAAAATTCCAAACTTTTAATTTGTAATTAACTAAAGTAGTACTTCATAAAGGAAAAAAAAAAAAAAATCTAAAGACGTCAGGTAAAAAAAAATATTCATATTTAGATCACTTGATATGGAATGACCCATTGACGCTATTAATAGTAAAATATGTTAAAATATGATCCCATTGCGATCCCAACTTGAAATTTGGTACAGATGTGGCTAAGAGCAAAGCAGACACATGGGCAGTTTTTGAAATATTTAAAGCGCGCCGATTTTTCGGAAATACGTTTTAAAGTTTTGCGCTTGCGATCACATGGGTAAAATATTAACAAAGATCCTCTTGTGACATATCTGGTGAAAGCCTGTATAGTTCTGAGTAGAATGGTGTTTATTTTGTCTCTCTATCTTATTCCTAGCCTGAGTTATGAGGAGAAACGTAAAGGCAGGCAACAGCGAAATTCACACTTTTTCCGAACTTTGAAAATCATTTAAAAAAAAAATAAATTTTTTAAAAAAATTTTCTCTTCACATTTTGCATTGTCTGACATGCTATTATCAAATAACAAAATCTCAAAAGAATTAAAAATATAGAGGTAATAATCATTGGTTCACTTGACATGGAATGACCCGTTCCCTTTAAAGTCCAAGTACGGGGTTCTGACTCATGTTCGAGTCACGTCGATCCCCAAACTCGAACTTTAAAAAAGTCTGGTCTGCCGAACCTGAACATCAGGGGGTTTGTCCATCACTAGTGGTGTCCATAGCAGCCATTCAGAGCACAGCTTTCATTTTATCTCAGCAGTATAAAAACTGAAGGCTTCATTGTTATTAGTTACTATGGAGAGTAAAGGCAAATTTTCTTTTAGACAGAGTTCATATGAGTGTGGTGGTGTACTTACTTACCACAAATATTTTCAGTATTTAATAGTTGTAGTGCATTAAAAAGACTTTCCCATGAACAAAGCTTGTTTTAAAGTTGATTTTAATCAACAGATCTGGAAATAATAATAATTTCCACAACTGGTTATATTAAAAAAAAATATTGTGGTGCAGATAGAACCATATATATGTGTCCCTGCTATATACTGTGTAATGGATGTGCCTGACCATACAGGGATATGGTCTGATCATACCACATCTCCTAGGCAGGGTAGGATGTAAAAGAGTATACAGATAGGATGGCAGGGGATCATACCTGATTCTTTTTGTGAGGTAAGATATTTCCCTGCATGATTTTTTTTTAAATATGTGTTATCTGTAATAAAGAATAATTGTTGTAATATCGGTGTACTTTTTTACTTCCTCCCATGCCCAGGTGACATTGCATGATCAGACCATGTCCCTGTATAGACAGACACATCCATTACACAGTACATAGCAGAGACACATATATAAGATTATCTCAGCACAGGAGATGTGGTATGATCAGACCATGTCCCTGTACGGTCAGACACATCCATTACACAGTACACAGCAGGGACACATGCAGTATATAAGATTATCTCAGCACAAGGGGTTGTGATATGATCAGATCATGTCCCTGTATGGTCAGACACACCCATTGCACAGTACATAGCAGGGACACATATATAAGATTATCTCAGCACCGGAGATGTGATATGATCAGACCATGTCCCTGTATGATCAGACTCAGCCATTAAACAGTACATAGCAGGAACACAAATAAATATTATCTCAGCACAGGAGATGTTGTGGCACCCCTGCGGGGGATTGCCACAGGTTCCACCAGTGCAAGGAGGAAATTACACCTTGGTTAACACAGCACACACAACCTTCCACCCCAGACCTGAAGGGGGAGCCCTACTGGCTGCTTTAAGCCAGTTCCCCTTTAAGAACATCCAGGCCTGAGGGGAGGAGTTAGTCAGTCCCTGAAGTAAGAGGGAAGAGAGAGGAGACGGAGGAGCTGGTCACTTGGAGAGATCCAGGCCCAGGACCAGGGACCACTGACCACTGTGTGCACCTAGGGAGAGGGTCAGAGGCAATAAATAGGGAATCAAGAAGAGGGAACCAGTTGCTATAGCCCTTTAGTACACCTGGACACCGGAGTCCGATGCTGCCAGCATTCAGAGCTTCAGCAAAAGCCCAGAAGACTCAGGAGGGGATCAGCCCTGAGGAGAGCCAGTAAGAGACGCTAAACTGACCAAGTACAGGACCAGGGCCATAGGAGAAACAGGGACCCTGCAGAAGGACCTCATTGCCAGTTTAGGACAAAGCCCAGAGAGGGAGAAGAAGCGGTGGGTTTAGGCTCAGGCAGGACTTACCCCAAACCACAGAGCACAAAGGAGGCCTCATAACTTTCTAAGGTGGAAGTCCCAAGTTGCACCGGGGACCTGGTTAATACTCTGGGCTGTACCTGTTACCTTGTCACCAGTAAAAGGTATGGAAACAACAATTCCTGTGTGTCTGTGTGCCTTTCCAACCGCCGCAATTCACTGCCTTGTCTGCAGAGATGCAACTACTACTCTCCTCATCCATCCACGCTGCCCTGAGGTAAAGCTCCACCTGTGGGGAGCTGTTCCACACTCTACTGCACCCACCATCACCTCAGCGGCCGGCTGCAGCGCTGGTATACCCATTACCAGGTACCATAGGTGGTGTCATGTTAACCTTCGTCCGGCTGAGTAGGTACAATTGTAACTATTCCGTTTTTAAAATTGCAATAACTTTTTTTTGAAAAGCCGTAGAGGGCTGACATTTCGTGACATCTCTGCAGTTTTGTTCCAGAATATATTGGCCAAATTTCAATAATGATATATGAATTGTACCTCTGCAGCCTGTTACCCGTATATACTCGTGTATAAGCCGACCCGTGTATATGCCGACCCCCCTACTTTTGCCTCCAAAACCTGGGAAAACCTATTGACTCGTGTATAAGCTGAGAGTGGACCCCAGCAGTGTGGTATACAGCAGCCTCCCCAGTGGTATATACAGGCCCCAGCAGTATTACAGAAGCCTCCCCAGTGGTATATACAGACCCAGCAGTATTACAGCAGCCTCCCCAGTGGTATATACAGACCCCAGTGGTAATACAGCAGCCCCAGTGGTAATACAACAGCCCCAGTGGTAATACAGCAGCCCCAGGGGTAATACAGCAGCCCCAGGGGTAATACAGCAGCCCCAGGGGTAATACAGCAGCCCCAGGGGTTATAGAGCAGCCCCAGGGGTATATAGCAGCCCCAGGGTATACAGGCCCCCAAATGCTGGCACTCGCCCCCCCCCCGTGTGGTAAGGCCCCTCTGCTGCTTAACTTACCATCCCCGGTCTCCTGAACCCCCGGTCTT
>JARQOC010004087.1:0-12124 GCA_033576535.1 Allobates femoralis
TATGCTGCCTCCTTGCCATCCTCTCCATTGTCACGCTGTGCAGGCCCCTTGTCATTCCCCCATTTCCATTCTGTGCAGCCCCATTGTCATTCCAACATTTACATACTGTGCAGTCCCCGTCATCCCCCCCATTTCCATGCTGTGCAGCTCCCTTGTCTGTCATTTTCTCTCCATTTTCATACTTTGCAGCCCCCTTGTCATTCCCCCATTTCCATGTTGCACAACCCCCTTGTCTGTCATTCCCACCATTTTCATGCTGTGCAGCCCCGTTGTCATCCCCTTATGTCATGCTGTGCAGTCCCCTTGCCATTCCCACATTTTCATGCTGTGCAGCTCCCTTGCCATCCATCCCGTTTTCATGCTGTGCAGCCCCCTCATTTTTTGCCCCCCATATTTCATGGGGACACAAGGCCCGAGCCCCCTACCCATGAATAAAATATACACAACAACTGAATGTGGTAGATAATAGGCCGAGTTGTTTATTAAGAGATTACTTATTTATTAAAATAAAATAATTTATTTTATACCATAAATAATTACATTATAATTCCTTTTTTAAAAAAATTCTTAAATTCATCGAGAACCAATTGACCCAACTTAAAATGGGGCGATTTTACCCACATAAAATTCAAAAGGATCCGATAAACGAAAAATAATCCACCAAAAAAACATTCTCTCTAACTTTACACCTCGACGAAATGTCCATGTCAAGATTAACAACTTCTTCCACAGGGATGGAGGGTGGGTGTCACTTTCCACAGCTGGAGTGACACAGTTTCAAACAACATGTGAACAGGTGCTCCTTCCCGCCTTTTTTGCATTAACCAATGGCAATCCAGATCACTCATGCAGGAAGAGCTGACTAAACCACTGCGTTTACCTGAAAGAAATACTCACAGAATAACATATAAACACAAAATGAATTAATAAATTGAATATTAATTAATGATTTAAAGCATAGTATCCCCATTAACTTGATAAAATTAATATTATTATATGTCCCAAAGAATAAGTAATACAATTGCCTAAACAAACCAGTGGCCGGATCGTGACCTCATGACGATCCCCATCTTATGCTAATGGGATCTCCCATTCTCCCTCCCTCCTCCCTCTCCATGCTGCGCTCCTCCAGACTTCTTATTCGTCTTTGGCTGACACAGCACTGCATTGGCTTCTCCTCCTGTGCGGCATGCTGTGGAGACGACGGCAAAGTGAGGAGTCCTCGTGATGCTGGTGTGACCCATGGAATGTCAGCGCGCCGCTGCACGGTGGGTCAGGGAGTCGCTGGAAGCTCCACTGAACCTGGAAGTGCCAGCATGCACTGGGGCGCTGGGGACAATGCTGACAATGCCGACACTGCTGCTACACCGACACCCCCCTACCCCGCAAAGACTCCGGTTTTCATATAGAGTCTGGGGGAGGGAAGGCTGAAAAAAAATACAAAAAATGTAATCTCTACCCTAGCTCTGCCCCAGGGCAGTACCAGGGCAGAGATTACACACATATATATCTATTTATATAATCCGCAGTTTGGAATTCGGGCAATGTAGCCGAATCCCAGAATGCTTTGCGGGACTGCGAGTGATGACGCGTAGCGTCATCACGAGCAGTCTCCGCTGCCCACCCGCCACCCCGCCTGCTGCCCCCGCAGCTCTCCTGCTGCCCCCCACCTCTCCTGCCTCCGTTGGCAGGAGACACAGACCCGGGGAGACAGAGCAGCCCCGGACCCGCACCCCTGCACATCCGCCAAGCCGCTCAGCAGATCCGGGGAAGACCCGGGGACACAGAGCAGCCCCGGACCCGCACCCCTGCACATCCGCCAAGCCGCTCAGCAGACCCGGGGAAGACCCGGGGACACAGAGCAGCCCGGACCCGCACCCCTGCACATCCGCCAAGCCGCTCAGCAGACCCGGGGAAGACCCGGGGACACAGAGCAGCCCCATACCCGCACCCTGCTGCTCAGGGACACAGGACACGCGGGCACAGACAGAAGCCCCGGACCCGCACCCTGGAGGGCACCCTCAACTACCACCAGCCGCCGCTCGCCCGGAGCTCTGTGATTGTACGCTGCAGAGCCGGCGGCCCTGCAGCCTGCTGTCACCTCCCCCCGCCCCTCAACTTGCACCAGCTGCCTCTATCACCTCCTCCCCGCTCAGCCCCCTCTATCACCTCCTCCCCGCTCAGCCCCCTCTATCACCTCCTCCCCGCACAGCCCCCTCTATCACCTCCTCCCCGCACAGCCCCCTCTATCACCTCCTCCCTGCACAGCCCCCTCTATCACCTCCTCCCCGCTCACCCCCCTCTATCACCTCCTCCCCGCACAGCCCCCTCTATCACCTCCTCCCCTCACAGCCCCCTCTATCACCTCCTCCCCGCTCAGCCCACTCTATCACCTCCTCCCCGCTCAGCCCCCTCTATCACCTCCTCCCCGCACAGCCCCCTCTATCACCTCCTCCCCGCACAGCCCCCTCTATCACCTCCTCCCCGCACAGCCCCCTCTATCACCTCCTCCCCGCTCAGCCCCCTCTATCACCTCCTCCCCGCTCAGCCCCCTCTATCACCTCCTCCCCGCACAGCCCCCTCTATCACCTCCTCCCCGCACAGCCCCCTCTATCACCTCCTCCCCGCACAGCCCCCTCTATCACCTCCTCCCTGCTCAGCCCCCTCTATCACCTCCTCCCCGCACAGCCCCCTCTATCACCTCCTCCCCGCACAGCCCCCTCTATCACCTCCTCCCCGCACAGCCCCCTCTATCACCTCCTCCCCGCACAGCCCCCTCTATCACTCTCCTCCCGCACAGCCCCCTCTATCACCTCCTCCCCGCTCAGCCCCCTCTATCACCTCCTCCCCGCACAGCCCCCTCTATCACCTCCTCCCCGCACATCCCCCTCTATCATCTCCTCCCCGCACATCCCCCTCTATCATCTCCTCCCCGCACAGCCCCCTCTATCATCTCCTCCCCGCACAGCCCCCTCTATCATCTCCTCCCCGCACAGCCCCCTCTATACTCTGCTCCCCGCACAGCCGCCTGTATACTCTGCTCCCCGCACAGCCGCCTGTATACTCTGCTCCCCGCACAGCCACCTGTATACTCTGCTCCCCGCACACACCCCTGTATACTCTGCTCCCCGCACACACCCCTGTATACTCTGCTCCCCGCACACACCCCTGTATAATCTGCTCCCCGCACACACCCCTGTATACTCTGCTCCCCGCACACACCCCTGTATACTCTGCTCCCCGCACACACCCCTGTATACTCTGCTCCCCGCACACACCCCTGTATACTCTGCTCCCCGCACACACCCCTGTATACTCTGCTCCCCGCACAGCCGCCTGTATACTCTGCTCCCCGCACAGCCGCCTGTATACTCTGCTCCCCGCACACACCCCTCTATACTCGCCTCCCCGCACACACCCCTGTATACTCGCCTACCCGCACACACCCCTGTATACTCGCCTCCCCGCACACACCCCTGTATACTCCGCTCCCCGCACTGCCGCCTATATGCTCTGCTCCCCGCACACCCGCCTGTATACACAGCCGCCTGTATACTCTGCTCGACGCACAGCCGCCTGTACACTCTGCTCCCCGCACAGCCGCCTGTATACTCTGCTCCCCGCACAGCCGCCTCTATACTCTGCTCCCCGCACAGCCGCCTGTATACTCTGCTCCCCGCACAGCTGCCTGTATACTCTGCTACCCACAGACCCGCCTCTATACTCTGCTCCCCGCACACACCCCTCTATACTCTGCTCCCCCCACAGCCGCCTGTATACTCTGCTCCCCGCACAGCCGCCTCTATGCTACTCACACAGCCGCTTTATACTCTGATACCCACACAGCCGCCTGTATACTCTGATACCCACACAGCCGCCTGTATACTCTGCTCCCCGCACAGCCGCCTGTATACTCTGCACCCCGCACACCCGCCTGTATACACAGCCGCCTGTATACTCTGCTCCCCACACAGCCGCCTGTATACTCTGCTCCCCGCACAGCCGCCTGTATACTCTGCTCCCCGCACAGCCGCCTGTATGCTCTGCTCCCCGCACAGCCGCCTGCATACTCTGCTCCCCGCACTGCCGCCTGTATGCTCTGCTCCCCGCACTGCCGCCTGTATGCTCTGCTCCCCGCACTGCCGCCTGTATGCTCTGCTCCCCGCACTGCCGCCTGTATGCTCTGCTCCCCGCACTGCCGCCTGTATGCTCTGCTCCCCGCACAGCCGCCTGTATGCTCTGCTCCCCGCACAGCCGCCAGTATACTCTGCTCCCCGCACAACCGCCTGTATACTCTGCTCCCCACACAGCCGCCTCTATACTCTGCTTCCCACACACCCGCCTGTATACTCTGCTCCCCGCACAGCTGCCTGTATACTCTGCTACCCACAGACCCGCCTGTATACTCTGCTAACAACAGAGCCGCCTGTATACTCTGCTACGCAAAGAGCCGCCTGTATAATCTGCTACCCACAGAGCCGCCTGTATACTCTGCTACCCACAGAGCCGCCTGTATACTCTGCTACCCACAGAGCCGCCTGTATACTCTGCTACGCAAAGAGCCGCCTGTATAATCTGCTACCCACAGAGCCGCCTGTATACTCTGCTACCCACAGAGCCGCCTGTATACTCTGCTACCCACAGAGCCGCCTGTATACTCTGCTACCCACAGAGCCGCCTGTATACTCTGCTACCCACAGAGCCGCCTGTATACTCTGCTACCCACAGAGCCGCCTGTATACTCTGCTACCCACAGAGCCGCCTGTATACTCTGCTACCCACAGAGCCGCCTGTATACTCTGCTACCCACAGAGCCGCCTGAATACTCTGCTACCCACAGAGCCGCCTGTATACTCTGCTACCCACTGACCCGCCTGTATACACACAATTCATTTCACCGCGCTCCCGATGCAATTGCATCGGGCCTTTTTACTAGTATATATATATTCATGTGTAGATAGAAAGGGAAGCGGCACTCACCATTAGCTGTTAATGTCCTTTATTTCATCTCAATACATCGACAAAGATGAAAGTAGCGGGGAGAGGGAGTGGGGGTTGGCGGACGACGGCTTGCCGCTTCAACGGGTCCATATATATATACATATATATATATATATACACACATTTGAGGACATATTTTTTTAAAGGCAGTTCGCCAATATGATGAAGCCTGTTTTCAGCTTTGGCATGTATGTACTCCTGTGCGCATATCTTCTTTGCCCTTAACATGACACATGAGGGTCTGACCATATTCTAACAAAGGCAGATTCCACCAGAAATGTTTACTCCAAAATCTTTTGGAATAACTTCCTCTCAGAATAAACTTCTGCAAGACTCCTGTAGGAAACATATTTTGCAGACCAAACAGAGTTCGTAGAAATCCAGTACAAACAACTGTTCTTTGACTAGACATCTACTTTTGAGAAGGCAGAAAGAACCCTTCTGCATATATCAGATTGTTTGCCGATTCAAGTTCCCCATTGACTTGCGTTATGTTCAGTATTCAGGATGAGTATCCGAATAGTAAAAAGTATTCGGTTTGACTTATCCGAACTTGAATACCGAACTACTCATTCATCACTAGTTGTGATCCCTTCTAATCAATATGAGGAAAGGACAAGTTCTGAGTAGAGTAGTTATATTACATGTCACCAATCCTTATTGTAATAATTATCTGGACAGCAGAATCAACTTATGAAAATAGAGATTTCCGAATACGCCTCAGGCCTGCCTGGCTTTCCAACAATATTTAGACTGTGATAATAACAGAAAGCATCTTATTAACTGCCGCCTGCCTCTCGCCAGCTCTCGTACACAGCGGTAGGGAAATTTGTATTTTAAAGGTTCCTGCTGTAAGAAGATGGATCGTTTGTGAAGAATGTTGGCAATGGTCCCTGTTTCTCTATGTGATTAATAAGAGCAGATCATTTCTGGGCTTAAAAAATTGCTCCTAATTACATATTAGGTCTTAAACACCCCAGCAAACTTCTGCTGATGGTAATTTGGCACAGGCCTTTTTCATTTCGAGGGCATCATCTAATTTTAGTTAAATATAATGCAATCAATGGCAGATGTCTGATATGAAATATGAATATGCTGATGTGCAGTTCTTGAAGAAAGGAAATGTGTTTTTAATCTCGTTAGCATCTTGAAGTTTCATTAAACATTTCGAAAGGTGTGTGTCTGGCACTTTGGCCACAAGGACCCATATTACATACATTGTAGATGTTTTCAGATTTTAGTTGCAATAGAACATAAATAGTCAATGTAAGCGAACGCACAGAACATAGGATTGGTCTTATGACCTCTGTAAAAATTATGATCATTTATTTATAGATCTTCAGTATATTTCACTGCACAAAGAAAAAATACAATATCTGCAGTCTTTCTGGAGAGCATTTCCTGAAACAATATAAGCGAAAGGCAGCTGTGAATAAATCTATTTTTATGCAGTCTGTAGGGTTTTGCTGAAATTCGAAAGAAAGTTTATTGAAATTCTTCGCACACAGGTAATGTGATTGTGTTGTGAGCATATTACACATAATGTATTTAATTTCGCAAGGTATTAGTGACTTTCTGTTGGCTGTCTGGGAAATGTCAGACCTTATTTGATCTTCATCTGTCAGTACCACATTATAAAACTATCCTATGTATGTTTAAAATGGGACTAACACATCGTGGGAAAGCAAAATGAACTCCACTATCTTATTAATGAAAATGACGTCCACTTGTTCAGAAAGCGGAACATCAGAGAAGTGACAGCCGGGCAGCTTGGCATTGTCCAAGTGCCCCCAACTGACAGGACTAAGGGTTCATCTCAGGGGTGTAATAATCACGATCGTGACCTCTGTGTGGCCGGAGGTAGACGGGACCCGCCTATCACAGTGCACACATCAGCTGGGTGAGTGTCCTTGGATGCATTACTGGGCAGAGATCCATGGAGTCCTTGCAATGCAGTACACCATGCCAGACGACCTGAGGCATATGACAATGATGTCATCCATTGCCATGGCAGGCATGCTGATGTCAGCATCCGGCCACTTTCCCAGCTACAGAGGAGGATGCTGCATGACTTGGGAGCCAGGAAAGATGAGTATAATTTTTTTATGTGTTAGAGGCAGAGCGGAGACTATGTATACCAGGAAGGGGCCTAGGATGGGAACATATATAACAGGATGGGGGACACATATACCAGAATGTGTGGAGGATACTGTATAAGGCAACCTTCACATTTGCGGATCCCTCCGCAGCGTTCTGCGGAGGGGATCCGCAATGTGACCGCAGCACCGCAACCTCCAATGTTTATAATGTTTAATGTTCTTGGTGGATACACACACATGATCACGCGCACACAGGTCTGGACTAGGTATACGTTTACAATAAGCCAATTGTTAATATTACAGCCAGTTGATAGTTAATATTTGAAACTCATGTATGCAAATGCTGCTGTTGAACCCTCTCCCATATACAAGATAATGATGAAACAAGCTGATTTTCCCCAGGTATAACAGATGAATACCCCTCTTGAAAAGTACAAACCTGAAGATGCCTACATAAACACAGAAAAAAAGGCTGTACCCGAGTAGATTTATGTCTATGATTATTTTTGACAAATTTAGCTAAAGAAAGGAAAGAAGCCCACTCTTACTGATTTTCATATACAAAACAACACAGTTACTGTTCCAGATTCTGATTCACACGTTCAGTTTGCCTAATAGACTGAGGTTGGAACACCAAGGAATAAGATAACTTAATTTCCAACTGAGAGCAAAAAGCTCACCAAAATGTAGCAATAATATGAGTCCCTCCATCCGACATAATATCTGAGGGAACTCCATGAAGTTTTACAATCTCTCGGATAAAGATGTGATCCAGAGTCTTGGCATTAGGTAAGGATGGAATAGCATTAAAATGTGCACTTTTAGAAAGTCTATAAATAATCACCAATATAACTGTATTACCAGCAGGGATGGGGCTGATCTGTTATAAAATCCACAGAAATATCCATCCAAGGTTGACTGGGAAGACGCAAAGGCTGCTAACAATCAGACGGATGGGAATGAGATGCCTTAGAGGGCATGCAGGTGGTACTGGCAGATGCATAGACAACATCCCCCTTAGGCTGTTGCAATATGAGATCTAAGGCACCTTTACCTGCAAGTATAGAATCATGATGCTCCCCCGAGATTTTAAGATTAAAATTTAGGGGAATTGGTGGGGATCCTGATGAAGGGGTGAGGAATAACCCTTGAAACATGTTGAATAAAGTTACTTGCATTCACCAATTTCCTTGGTATATGGTTGATTGTACAGCAATACAGTTAGATGCTACATATTTCCTGTACTGTTTCTATTACTATTGCATGGGCCTGAGGATACTACAGCAGCTGTTTGGAGCCTTTTACATTGGTTGTGTGTGACACAACCCTCTAAGGGGGGCGGTTTCCCTTCAGCTTACCTGTTACCATTTTTATCAAATAAGACCCTATTGCGCTTTCTACTTCCTATTCCACAGTTATTCATTCAATGATGTGCTATCTGCATTGTCATAGATGAGCCCAAGGGCCGATAAAAAAATGGCCACTTACAAAAAACAGGTGAATCAGGGGCAAGGAGAAAGCCACACTATCGGTCCCCACTCAAGAGAGAGAGTTAATTATCCAAACCTGCTGTTCTTCACTCTAGGAACAGGGTCATAAATTAAACTAGAAGGGTACTAGCACATCTGCGTTTTTGTCAATCTGGCAGCATTCCGCCTTTTTTTGGAAAAAACAGATGCAGCACACTTACGGCACGATTGAGTTCTGCTTTAAGCATTCTGTATTTGAGTTCTGGACATGTGCGGCACTTGCATTTTCATCGTGATTTGACAAATCCGGCATCTTGTCGCAACTGTGCCGCATTCGTTTTATTCAAAAAGGCGGAATTCCGCCGGATTTGAAAAAACGCAGATCAGGCAAACCTTATGTTCAAAAGTTCAGGTTTGCCTGATTTGCCATAACTGAAAACAAACGCTGATGTGAATCTACCCTGATTTACACATTTCTCTAAAGGTCACAAACCGACTGTGTTCCCCTGAAAATATTTACGGAAAGAGTAGCTTGGTCTCTGATGACTCCAAAGAATTGTCAGATTAATCCAGTATGGTGGACAGAGCCTGCTGCTGAGCTGCTCCTTTTAATTCAGCCAGCTGAAGGTCTGCAATTGTCTTGCCAGTCCATCAAAGTAATCCATACTGAAGTATATTGAGGGTAAGTCCAGCTATAATGTCATGAAGTGACTGCGGGATAGCAGGAAACAATGGGCTCCTACTCTGTCCTTCAAACTGCAGGTTTACCCATGATGGTGGGGACGCCTTGGTCTTGTACCTTGCTATGCTCCTAAACAATATTAATCTGATACCCACTTCCACCGGGGAAAGGTAGGAGCAGAAGTGCAAGCGGAACCACTGGCAAATATAACAAAGGAAAACAGAAACACAATCACACAAAACTGACACAGGAATGACACCAGGGAAAAAAGAAGAAAATCTTGTAAGGCTGGCTTCACACCACGCTTTTTGCCCTGTCAGGCTGTGTCTGGTGCTTTGCAGGAGGCACTGGACACAGCCTGACAGCTCTGGACAAATAGAACCGGAGGGTTAATATGCCCTCCGGTCCTGTTTGTAGCCGGATTCTGCAGAGCGTAGCTGAGGGAGCTGTCCCCTGATGAAATGGTGCTGAACCATTTCACAGGGGGACAGCTCCCTGGTGCTGCAGTACAGCGTAGCTCACGCTGAACTGCAGCAGCCGGCGTCCGGCTCCCGACTTCTCCCGGATTCTCCCGGATCTGGGCAGTCCGCCACCATAGACTCCCATGTTAGCGAGCTCTGGACTGCTCTGGATTAGGCATGTTACTAAAGAAACTAAGCATCCAAGCAAAGTATTAACTCTTGCTAACCCACTGGACAGCAACTAACCTTTGTGTTGAAGCCTATGTCTCACTACAGTGATTACAAACATCAGTGAAATTACCAGGAAGCGTACAAGAATCTGAGGATTCCTCAGACCTTGCCACCGCCATGACAGCTGGCAATGCTTGAGAAAACCACCTTGTGACAATGTGGAACATATATTTACCAAGATAGGGTACATATATTCCCCTCCTTCGAAGCCCACTCAGTCCGAATCTTCTCCCCCTGCAACCTCCAAATAGCCATCATCTACCGCCCCCCCCGGACCCACCGCCTCCTTCCTTGACCACTTCACCACCTGGCTACTTCACTTCCTCTCCACTGACATCCCCTCCATCATCATGGGCGACTTCAATATCCCCATTGACACTCCCCGTCCAGCCGCCTCCAACCTTCTTTCCTTGACCACTTCCCTAGGGCTCTCCCAATGGTCCTCCTCTCCCACCCACGAACAAGGCCACACGCTTGACCTCATCTTTACCCGCCTTTGCTCCCTCTCTAACCTCACAACCTCGGTACTCACACTGTCCGACCACCATCTCTTGACCTTCTCCGCCCTCTCCTCCCCTGCCACACTACCCCCTCTCCGCAAACTTGATCACCCTCGCCGAAACCTAAAAGATCTTGATCTTCCTTTATTCTCTGAATCACTCCTCCCTCTCACCGACCTACCCTGCGCTGACGACATTGACATTGCCACCACCCTATACAACACCACCATACTGAACGCTCTCGACCTAGCCGCCCCCCTCACTCTCCATGCTCCACGCATTAACAGGCAACCCTGGCACACCACCCTCACTAAAAACCTGAGACGGGCGTCCAGAGTCGCCGAGAGGAGATGGAAAAAGTCTCACACCCCCGAGCACTTTGCTCTGTTCAAGCAATCCATCACTGACTTCAAGACGGCACTCGCTACCGCCAAGCAAGTGTTCTTCTCATCCCTTATAACCTCTCTGTCCCGCAACCCCAAACAGCTCTTCAAAACTTTCAACTCCTTACTTCGCCCACCTGCTCCTCCCCCTTCTCCCCTCATCTCTGCTGAAGACTTTGCGACCTTCTTCAAGGAGAAGATCGACAAGATCAGAAGCAGCTTCGGTCCACTATCCCCACAACTCCCCTTCCCACCTACACTGCCCTCCTCCTCCATCAGCCACTTCCCCCCCATAACTGAAGACCAACTCTCCTCCCTCCTGTCAAAATCACACCTCACCACCAGCGCCCACGACCCGCTCCCATCCCACCTCATTCCCAACCACACCTCCATTTTCATCCCAGCCCTCACCCACCTCTTTAACCTTTCACTTAGCACTGGTACCTTCCCCTCGGCCTTCAAACACGCCCTAATCACGCCCATCCTAAAAAAACCCTCACTTGACCCTACCTCTGTCTCTAACTATCGCCCCATATCTCTTCTCCCATTCGCCTCTAAGCTACTTGAACAACACGTCCACTCCGAACTGTCCTCTCACCTCTCCTCGTGCTCCCACTTCGACCGCCTACAGTCCAGCTTCCGACCCCTCCATTCCACCGAAACAGCCCTGACCAAAGTCACCAACGACCTACTGACCGCCAAGAACAAACACCACTACTCCATCCTGCTACTCCTTGACCTGTCTGCCGCTTTCGACACGGTTGACCACTCCCTTCTTCTCCGGATCCTGGAATCCCTTGGCATCACCCACCTTGCCCTCTCCTGGATCTCCTCATACCTAGCAGACCGGACCTTCAGCGTCTCCCACTCCCACACCTCCTCCTCACCCTACCCCCTTTCTGTCGGAGTCCCCCAAGGTTCGGTCCTGGGACCCCTACTTTTCTCCATTTACACTCTCGGCCTAGGGCAACTCATCGAGTCCCATGGCCTCCAGTACCACCTCTACGCCGACGACACCCAAATCTACCTGTCCGGCCCTGACATCACCTCCCTACTCTCGAAAATCCCTCAATGCCTTTCCGCCATCTCATCCTTCTTCTCTGCCCGCTTCCTTAAACTCAACATGGACAAAACTGAATTCATAGTCTTCCCCCCAAGAAATTCCACCCCACCTCCCTACCTATCCATCTCCATCAACGACTGCGCCCCCCTCCCCAGTCCCCCAAGCCAAGTGCCTCGGGGTAATCCTCGACTCCTCCCTATCCTTCAAACCCACATCGAGGCCCTCACCACATCCC
>JARQOC010004088.1:0-12119 GCA_033576535.1 Allobates femoralis
CTTCCTAGCCCGATTCATAGTGGCAACCACCGTAGGGGAGAAACCCCTGGATGTCAGTAGCCAGGCCTCAAGAGCCATGCAGTCAATCTGAGGGCCCTGGAATTGAGGTGGAAGAATGGGCCTTGCGCGAGTAAATCTGCGCGGTCTGGAAGAGCCCACCTGTGTCCGCCTGACAGTTGCCACAGGTCCGGATACCAGGACCTCCTGGGCCAATCTGGAGCCACTAGAATGGCTACCCTGCACTCCGACCTGATTTTCCACAGCACCCTGGGAATCAGAGCCAGAGGCGGGAACACATACGGCAGACGGAATCTGGACCAAGTCAAGACCAGAGCGTCCGCTCCCAGAGATTGGGGATCCCATGACCTCGCCATGTATTGTGGCACCTGATGATTCAGCCGTGAGGCCATCAGATCCACGTCCGGAGTGCCCCATCTGCTGCAGATGTCCTGGAAGACGTCTGGATGAAGAGACCACTCTCCGGCGTCCATCCCCTGTCGGCTCAGATAGTCGGCCTCCCAGTTTTCGACCCCTGGGATGTGAACTGCGGATATCAGGCAGTTGTTGTCCTCCGCCCAGGATAGAATGCGGTGGACTTCGGCCAGAGCCTCTGCGCTCCTGGTTCCTCCTTGATGATTTATATAAGCGACGGCCGTCGCATTGTCGGACTGAACCCGAATGGGTTGTCCTGAGAGGAATCTCTGAAACGCCAGGAGTGCCAGATAGACCGCCTTGATCTCCAGCACGTTGATCTGCAACGCCGACTCCGACTGAGTCCAGAGGCCTTGGGCCCTGTGGTGTAAGAACACCGCTCCCCAGCCCTTCAGACTGGGGTCGGTGGTCACCACTAACCAGGACGGTTTCAGGAAGGATCGGCCCCGAGACAAGTGATGTGGCTGTAGCCACCACTGCAGGGAATCCCTGGTCGGTTGGGAAAGGGTCACCAGCCGATTCAGAGAAATCGACCTTTTGTCCCACCTGCGGAGAATCTCCAGCTGGAGAGGACGGAGGCGAAATTGTGCAAACGGCACCGCCTCTATTGCTGCCACCATGCGCCCCACCAGCATCATCAACACCCGTAGGGATGATTGTGGAGACAGGAGGACTGTCTGCACTCCTGATTGGATCGCCATCTGTTTGACTCGTGGCAGAGACACCAGGGCTGAGGCTGTGTTGAAGTCCATGCCCAAATATGTCAAAGACTGGGTCGGAACTAGCGTTGACTTCTGAATATTGAGGAGCCAACCGAACTGTTCCAGAGACCTCATGGTCACATCCAGGCTCTCTTGACAAAGGTGTTCTGATGGCGCCCTGACCAGTAGGTCGTCTAAATAGGGAATGACGGCATGTCCCTGCACGTGCAGGAGAGCCATCATGGAGGCCATCACTTTTGTGAACACCCGCGGTGCCGAGGCCAACCCGAACGGCAGCGCCACAAATTGGAAGTGTTCGTCCCCCACTGCGAATCTCAACCAGCGCTGATGAGCCGGTGCAATGGGCACGTGAAGGTAAGCGTCTCTGATATCTATGGACGCTAGGAAGTCCCCCTGTGACACAGCTGCGATCACGGAGCGCAGTGATTCCATACGGAACTTCCGAACCAACACGTGATGGTTGAACAACTTCAGGTCCAGCACCGGGCGGAAGGATCCGTCCTTCTTTGGGACGATAAAGAGGTTGGAGTAAAAACCCCTGAACCTCTCCCCGGACGGCACCGGTATCACCACTCCGTCCCTGCGGAGACCCTCCAACACCACGAAAAAAGCCTGAGCCTTTTCTGATGATGGGACCGACCGATGGAATCGGGATATCGGTTTTGATGTCAGCTCTATCCTGTAACCTCGCGAGACCACGTCTCGAACCCACTGATCTTGAACGTGAAGTAGCCATTTGTCCTGAAAGCGAGACAAGCGGCCCCCCACCTGTGGGGAGGCAGGAAGGGAGAGCGAGTCATGTAGAGGCGGGTTTGGGGGTGGCAGCTGCCGCCCCCGCCGTCTTCTTTGGGCGACTCTTAGAGCGCCACTGAGAAGCGGGCTTTCCCCCTCGGTCCGTGCGAGCGGACGGTGCTGATGACTGCGAGCTGGAACGAAAGGACCACTGTTTTGGGTTCCTTTTAACGGTATACCGTGGCTTAGGCTTATTCTGCGGTATCTTAGACTCAGCAGAATCCTTTATCAGCTTGTCCAGTTCGGTGCCAAAAAGCCTGTCACCAGCGAACGGAAGATTCTGCAAAATCTTCTTGGATGTGGTATCTGAGTCCCAAAGACGCAGCCACAACAATCTGCGGATCGCTATAGCATTGGCCGAAGCCACAGCTGAGCGAGTGGCGGTTTCCAGAGTCGCCGTCCTGGCGTAGTCCGCATATGCCCTTGCCCTCTCGGTAAGTGCCAGGACCTCTGGACTGGATCTTGCCAGGTCAGAGATACCATCCAAGCAGGTAGTAATCGCTTGTAAGGTCCAGACCGTAGCAAAATTAGGGGCAAAGGAAGACCCCACAGCCTCATAGGAAGACTTGGCGAGTTGCTCGACCTGTCTATCAGTCGCATCCTTCAGCGAGGAGCTATCAGAGGCAGAGAAAAGGGAGCGTGCAGCAATCCTGGTCATGGAAGCATCCACCTTCGGGGACTGCGACCACTCCTGAAGCACCTCCTGGGGGAAGGGGAAGCGATTGTCCTTGGGTTTACGGACATAACGCCGCCCAGGATGTAACCTGGGAGCTCTAACCACCCTTCCAAAATTAGTGTGGTCCATGAAGGAGCCACTTGGTCTAGCCTCCGGCCGCAGCCATTGATAGACCTCCTTCGGGTGCACCGTCACCTCCTCAGGGGGTGTCACGAGACGTAAGGTCTCGTTGATAGAGGACACCAGATCCTCCACCCCGTCTGGTGGTTCAGATACAGACACAGACCCGAAATTTGAACCCCCATCATCGTCCTCACCATCAGAGGAACGCTCCTCCTCAGAGAGAGCCTGGAGCTCGGGTGACTCCTCACGACGAGCCCGCTTAAGGGGTCTCACAGCAGAAGAGGGAGACGCCCGGGGGTAACTGGACGGAGTAACTGGGCTATCCAGCCTCCTATTAAGTGCCTCCAGGGATTGCGACATGGAGGACAGCTGGGACAACAGAGATTCATTGATCTTATTCTGCGTCTCCCATGGCCCTGAGATCACCTGAACCTCAGGGTATAGCACCGGAGCTGCTGACTCAGCAGTGTCAGTCCGGGCCTCTGGGCGTCCGCAGTTATTGCAGGACCCCTCCACCAGTGTTCCATTGCATGTAGCACAGGTAATGGTGGTCTCTGCCGCCTTAGCAGCACGCTTCCTAACTGAGGACATCGCCACAGTAGGGGAAAATAAGCCAAATTGCAGACAAAAAACCGGGAATCCCGGTGGCTTACCGACCGCAGTAAAGCGGTATGAGGAAGCGGTGTGTGTGTGTGACCTCCGCGACGGTTTCCGGTCTCCCCTTGGAGTGCAGGCGCACGCTGCACACAGATCCCAGCCGGGAAGTGAGGGTAAAGATGGCCGCCGACAGAGAAACTGTGGGCGGCGCCGAAAACATGCGGGAAACACACACACACGCCCAGCGATGACGTCACCGCACAGGCTGCTTCCCATCCTCCAAGCAGCCTCAGCATGAGGGTGCCGGAGCCCGCAGCGCGGGAAATAGTGTAAAATACTACACACAGACTGCACACAAACAACCATCCGCAGCCCACGGCCTCAGCCCCTGTGACACACAGGGCGGTCAGCCAGGGTGACCCCAGCACAGGGTACACCAGCAGATCCGCGGACCCAAGGGTAACGCGCGGTCTGAGTGTCAGGACACATAAAGTGACCGACACTACCCCCAGGCACACAGGAGACACAGAGTGCCTCAGTGCCGGTCCGGTCTGTAAAGCACCATTTAGGGAGGCCTCGGACGGGGGTTCAGCACCAGTCCGGAGTGTAAGCACCATTTAGGGAGGCCTCGGACTGGGCTGGCTCCAGTCCGGTCTGTAAGCACCATTTAGGGAGGCCTCGGACGGAGCGGAGCTGTGCAAGGCTCCCATCTCCCACTCTCCAGAGCCCCCCAGAGAGGGATGGAAAGGAGCGCGACAGCATACCGGGAGAACACAAAGTGTCCAGGCTCAAGGCCCTCCGGTACCTCCACCTGCGTGTTCCACAAGGGTGAGCGGGGAGGCTGTCGCAGGTCCCGACCGGAACCATTTTACCTTGTCTTCAGACGCCATCACGTAAGCTGTGAGAATGCAGTGAAGTGCAAGCAAAGCGTGATCCTCCGAGCACACTAAGTTTAAAACTGAGGATGTTCCCTGCGGTAGGGGTTTATAAGCGGAGGAGGCGGTGTCTACAAACTTGTAGTACCTAGTGTGACCTCCGGAGGGCAGTGCCCTAAACCCCATTGTCTGGGTCTCCCATTATGATGACCAGAAAACACTGATGTGAAAAGGGCCGTACAAGCTTCCGAACTTACAGTAGACGGTCAGTATGTCTCTAGTCCCTCTCACTCCCCAGTTCCCTACCAAATAGAGCTTTTAAAGCAACAAATGTCAAATTCCATCTCATTAATGGGAATAATCTGTCTTAATACAGATTTTACCCCTTGAATTTGGAGTGAAAAATCAGTCCAGGAAGAGAAAGCAGCAGATTTTCCTGATATTATGTTTGTTTTGTTCATGTGTACTTTTGATTCATGAAATAAAAATACCAGTTACTCTTTAATACAGTATCACAATGACTACTGATTTCCAGGCACTCTCCTAAACGAACCTCAGAGTTTAGCCATCAAAATGGTGTGGAAGGAAAGTAAAAAAAGAAAAACTTTTCACAAGCAGTAAAAAAACTTTAATTAAAAAAAAACTTTATTAAATCATTATTGTCATCTACATTGCACAATACTTTGCAAAGATATTGACAATTCAGAGGTCCATACAATTTCTACACAGTTGCAGCCAAACTACATAACAAAGACTCATCTTTAGAAGCAAATAAAGGCTGCAAGACGGAAACTGGGGGAGTAGAATTCTGTGAACGTGCATAAAAAAGTTCCATGTTGAATATCAACAGAAGTTCTGATGTATCTGATAGACTGACTAGGCGTACAGGTCTTCACGGTCAGCAGAGTACACCTCTCCTTCCTGCAACAAGGCGAAGTTCAAAAAATGTGATGGCCGATGAACTTCATGGTAAAATTCCTTGGGGTTAGCCAGCTGTAACTCGTACTTCATGTTGGGATCGTGTCTGACACCTGGGTATTAAGAGGCAGAAATCCATATCATGCACTTATCCTACTTATAGAACCTGCATCTTCACTCAGTATCAATAATGCACAAGTACAAGAACTTACCCATGAAGTTGTAGTTCCACGATGCCTGAGCTGGTACCATGAAGAAACCAAGGAAACGATCAGATAGCAGCATCTGCACTCTTTCATAGTGAGAAGGCAGGTAGCCTTTAGGATTGTTCCCTTTATCCGTGTTTTGTCGTCCCCACTCATAACCACTGGGTGTCAGTTTGTAAGCGGTCAGGGTGCAGGATCCAGGAGTGAAGCTGAGGACCACACAGTCATGTTAGAAATGAACGAATTTGTATTGTATGTAATAATATTAATTCCATAGCACTTTACATACATTTGCAACACTGTCCCCAATGGAGCTCACAATCTAAACATTCTATCATAATGCCTTTGAAATGTGGGAGGAAATCTGAGTACCTGGAGGAAAACCACGCAAACATGGGGAGAACATACAAACTCCTTGCAGATTTTGTCCTTGGTGGGGATTGAACCCAGGATCTCAGCGCTGCAAGGCTGCAGTGCTAAGCCACTGTGCCGCCCCATAATATACTTTATATACTCGAGTATAAGCCAAGTTTTTCAGCACACTTTCAATGCTGAAAAGTGCCCCCCTCGGCTTATACTCGAGTCAGTGCTATTTGCTGTGGGGGGGAAGCTGTGACCGGCAGCTGGCGGAGGCTAAAGAGTGAGTGGGAGGTCACGTGACCCCACTCAGTGTAATGTGATACGCACTGCATCCCCCCTGTCCATCACCGGCAGGGTGAGCAGCGCATATTACATTATACTATGTATACTCGCCCCCCACCATCACAGTATATGCCCCCATGCTGGCACTCACAATAAAATAATAAACCATTGATCATTCTTACCCTTCGACGATTCTCTTCAGGCACAGTCCCGTCCCGCGTCCTCCCTCCGCTCTTTCTGCTCGTTACCGGCAAATCTAATCATGTGACCGGCGCAGCAGTGACGTCATCGCTGCTGCCCAGGTCACAAGATTAGAAGCAGGAAGGAGCAGAGAAAGGACGCGACGGTGCCTGAAGAGAGTCGTCGGAGGGGGAGAATGATCAATAGTTTGTTATTTTATTGAGAGTGCGACCATGGGGGCCTGTATACAGAGATGGAGGGGCTATATACCAGTAATGGAGGGTCTATATATACTAGGATGGGGGTCTGCTGCATTTTCCACCCTAGGCTTATACTTGAGTGAATAAATTTCCCCAGCTTATGGGGATAAAATTAGGGGCCTTGGCTTATACTCAAATATATGCGGTATATATTGTTTCATGGGAAAATAAACACAAATCCACTTGGTTTTGACATAATGTGTGTCAATATATAAGCGAGACAAGGAAGAAAAAAAAAACAAAAAAAAAAAAAAAAACACATTCACTACACACCTGCATGTTATAATTATTGTCTTCTCTCCATCCCAAGCTGGATTGTCAGCCATGACTTTAGCATGAGTGGTGACATCTTGTGGTGACAGCTGTGGAGACTCATTTGGTTGTGTGTGAACCCATCCCAGTGGCTCCATTTCCTGAAAAATTGAATATTGTTAGTCTAAGAAGCATTAAAAAAAAAAGACTAAATGAAAAACAATAAAATCTTTTCCCTGTATATTCACCTTTAAATACTCATGTTGAGGCAGCTGACTTGGTAAGTGAACAGTCTGGTGAGTTCCCCACTGCGGCACCATCACAATGCATCGGATTTCCTTCACTTGGGGGTTATCAGGTGGACTCACACCATACAGATAGCCAGCAATCTTTAAAAGATATATGATCAAAAACACACAAAATTAGTAAAACAGGTAAAGTGTAAATGTCATTTTAATTCTTATTTTATAAATCAATAGTACACATGAAAATAAGCAACTTTGTAATATTTCTTATCAGAGAAATCTGCTTCTTTACCTCAGAATTGAGAATGTTGATAATGATCAATTCTGGGAGAGAAAAAAGAGAATTTTGTTTACGTACCGTAAATTCTTTTTTCTTTAATCATCAATGGGAGACCCAGACAATGGGGTTTAGGGCACTGCCCTCCGGAGGTCACACTAGGTACTACAAGTTTGTAGACACCGCCTCCTCCGCTTATAAACCCCTACCGCAGGGAACATCCTCAGTTTGGTCCATAAGCTGCGAGGAGGAAATAAACCACACCCGAAACATCGGGAAGAATGCCGTGCACAGACGGTTTAACAACCCGGCAAACACTGTCTCAACAGAGAACAGAGCAAATGCAAAACATGCAACGGAACAACTGGGTGGGTGCTGGGTCTCCCATTGATGATTAAAGAAAAAAGAATTTACGGTACGTAAACAAAATTCTCTTTTTTTCGGTCATCATAATGGGAGACCCAGACAATGGGGATGTCCTAAAGCAATACCCCAGGGCGGGAAGAGTTCCTCAACAAGACGGATAACACATGGTTCCCTTTAAAGGTGGGCAACCGCCGCCTGGAGAACCCGCCTGCCCAAACTTGCATCCGCAGAGGCATGGGCATGCACCATATAGTGCTTAGAGAAAGTGTGCAGGCTGGACCAGGTGGCTGCCTGACACACCTGTAGAGCAGACGCTCGATGTCGCAAAGCCCAGGAGGCACCAACAGCTCTGGTAGAGTGAGCCTTCAATCCCACCGGGAGAGGCAACCCAGAAGCCCGGTAAGCCTCTTGAATGGAAGCCTTAATCCATCTGGGCAATGTCGACTTTGATGCCGCGGACCCCTTACAGCGACCCGTCGTAAGAACAAATAAGGAATCCGAACTCCTAAAGGAGGCGGTCCTGGACACATAAATGCGTATAGCTCTCACGAGATCCAGAGTATGGAGGTCGCGTTCAACCTGATGAACGGGAGCGGGGCAAAATGATGGGAGAACAATCTCCTGGTTCAGGTGAAAAGTTGAAACCACCTTCGGCAAGAAGTCTGGCCGAGGACGCAACACCACCTTGTCTTGGTGAACCACCAGAAAGGGCGACTTGCACGAAAGTGCAGCCAATTCTGAGACCCTTCTCAGAGACGTAATTGCCACCAGAAAGGCCACTTTCTGAGACAGACGAGATAGAGAAACATCTCTCAGCGGCTCAAACGGTGGTCTCTGTAATGCCGCCAGGACCATGTTAAGGTCCCAAGGGTCCAGAGGTCTCTTGTAGGGCGGAACCATCCGTGACACCCCCTGCAGAAATTGACGGACCTTCGGGAGGAGCGCCAATCGCCTGTCAAACAGCACTGAAAGTGCTGATACTTGACCTTTCAGGGAGCCAAGGGATAATCCCAATTCCAAACCCGACTGTAGGAAAGCCAACAATGTCGGGATGGCCAAGGGCCACGGAGACCGTCCACCAGAGGCACACCAAGTAAAAAAGATTTTCCACGTCCTGTGGTACATCTTCCTTGAGACTGGCTTCCTAGCCCGATTCATAGTGGCAACCACCGTAGGGGAGAAACCCCTGGATGTCAGTAGCCAGGCCTCAAGAGCCATGCAGTCAATCTGAGGGCCCTGGAATTGAGGTGGAAGAATGGGCCTTGCGCGAGTAAATCTGCGCGGTCTGGAAGAGCCCACCTGTGTCCGCCTGACAGTTGCCACAGGTCCGGATACCAGGACCTCCTGGGCCAATCTGGAGCCACTAGAATGGCTACCCTGCACTCCGACCTGATTTTCCACAGCACCCTGGGAATCAGAGCCAGAGGCGGGAACACATACGGCAGACGGAATCTGGACCAAGTCAAGACCAGAGCGTCCGCTCCCAGAGATTGGGGATCCCATGACCTCGCCATGTATTGTGGCACCTGATGATTCAGCCGTGAGGCCATCAGATCCACGTCCGGAGTGCCCCATCTGCTGCAGATGTCCTGGAAGACGTCTGGATGAAGAGACCACTCTCCGGCGTCCATCCCCTGTCGGCTCAGATAGTCGGCCTCCCAGTTTTCGACCCCTGGGATGTGAACTGCGGATATCAGGCAGTTGTTGTCCTCCGCCCAGGATAGGATGCGGTGGACTTCGGCCAGAGCCTCTGCACTCCTGGTTCCTCCTTGATGATTTATATAAGCGACGGCCGTCGCATTGTCGGACTGAACCCGAATGGGTTGTCCTGAGAGGAATCTCTGAAACGCCAGGAGTGCCAGATAGACCGCCTTGATCTCCAGCACGTTGATCTGCAACGCCGACTCCGACTGAGTCCAGAGGCCTTGGGCCCTGTGGTGTAAGAACACCGCTCCCCAGCCCTTCAGACTGGCGTCGGTGGTCACCACTAACCAGGACGGTTTCAAGAAGGATCGGCCCCGAGACAAGTGATGTGGCTGTAGCCACCACTGCAGGGAATCCCTGGTCGGTTGGGAAAGGGTCACCAGCCGATTCAGAGAAATCGACCTTTTGTCCCACCTGCGGAGGATCTCCAGCTGGAGAGGACGGAGGCGAAATTGTGCAAAAGGCACCGCCTCTATTGCTGCCACCATGCGCCCCACCAGCATCATCAACACCCGTAGGGATGATTGTGGAGACAGGAGGACTGTTTGCACTCCTGATTGGATCGCCATCTGTTTGACTCGTGGCAGAGACACCAGGGCTGAGGCTGTGTTGAAGTCCATGCCCAAATATGTCAAAGACTGGGTCGGAACTAGCGTTGACTTCTGAATATTGAGGAGCCAACCGAACTGTTCCAGAGACCTCATGGTCACATCCAGGCTCTCTTGACAAAGGTGTTCTGATGGCGCCCTGACCAGTAGGTCGTCTAAATAGGGAATGACGGCATGTCCCTGCACGTGCAGGAGAGCCATCATGGAGGCCATCACTTTTGTGAACACCCGCGGTGCCGAGGCCAACCCGAACGGCAGCGCCACAAATTGGAAGTGTTCTTCCCCCACTGCGAATCTCAACCAGCGCTGATGAGCCGGTGCAATGGGCACGTGAAGGTAAGCGTCTCTGATATCTATGGACGCTAGGAAGTCCCCCTGTGACACAGCTGCGATCACGGAGCGCAGTGATTCCATACGGAACTTCCGAACCAACACGTGATGGTTGAACAACTTCAGGTCCAGCACCGGGCGGAAGGATCCGTCCTTCTTTGGGACGATAAAGAGGTTGGAGTAAAAACCCCTGAACCTCCCCGGACGGCACCGGTATCACCACTCCGTCCCTGCGGAGACCCTCCAACACCACGAAAAAAGCCTGAGCCTTTTCTGGTGATGGGACCGACCGATGGAATCGGGATATCGGTTTTGATGTCAGCTCTATCCTGTAACCTCGCGAGACCACGTCTCGAACCCACTGATCTTGAACGTGAAGTAGCCATTTGTCCTGAAAGCGAGACAAGCGGCCCCCCACCTGTGGGGAGGTAGGAAGGGAGAGCGAGTCATGTAGAGGCGGGTTTGGGGGTGGCAGCTGCCGCCCCCGCCGTCTTCTTTGGGCGACTCTTAGAGCGCCACTGAGAAGCGGGCTTTCCCCCTCGGTCCGTGCGAGCGGACGGTGCTGATGACTGCGAGCTGGAACGAAAGGACCACTGTTTTGGGTTCCTTTTAACGGTATACCGTGGCTTAGGCTTATTCTGCGGTATCTTAGACTCAGCAGAATCCTTTATCAGCTTGTCCAGTTCGGTGCCAAAAAGCCTGTCACCAGCGAACGGAAGATTCTGCAAAATCTTCTTGGATGTGGTATCTGAGTCCCAAAGACGCAGCCACAACAATCTGCGGATCGCTATAGCATTGGCCGAAGCCACAGCTGAGCGAGTGGCGGTTTCCAGAGTCGCCGTCCTGGCGTAGTCCGCATAGGCCCTTGCCCTCTCGGTAAGTGCCAGGACCTCTGGACTGGATCTTGCCAGGTCAGAGATACCATCCAAGCAGGTAGTAATCGCTTGTAAGGTCCAGACCGTAGCAAAATTAGGGGCAAAGGAAGACCCCACAGCCTCATAGGAAGACTTGGCGAGTTGCTCGACCTGTCTATCAGTCGCATCCTTCAGCGAGGAGCTATCAGAGGCAGAGAAAAGGGAGCGTGCAGCAATCCTGGTCATGGAAGCATCCACCTTCGGGGACTGCGACCACTCCTGAAGCACCTCCTGGGGGAAGGGGAAGCGATTGTCCTTGGGTTTACGGACATAACGCCGCCCAGGATGTAACCTGGGAGCTCTAACAACCCTTCCAAAATTAGTGTGGTCCATGAAGGAGCCACTTGGTCTAGCCTCCGGCCGCAGCCATTGATAGACCTCCTTCGGGTGCACCGTCACCTCCTCAGGGGGTGTCACGAGACGTAAGGTCTCGTTGATAGAGGACACCAGATCCTCCACCCCGTCCGGTGGTTCAGATACAGACACAGACCCGAAATTTGAACCCCCATCATCGTCCTCACCATCAGAGGAACGCTCCTCCTCAGAGAGAGCCTGGAGCTCGGGTGACTCTTCACGACGAGCCCGCTTAAGGGTTCTCACAGCAGAAGAGGGAGACACCCGGGGGTAACTGGACGGAGTAGCTGGGCTATCCAGCCTCCTATTAAGTGCCTCTAGGGATTGCGACATGGAGGACAGCTGGGACAACAGAGATTCATTGATATTATTCTGCGTCTCCCATGGCCCTGAGATCACCTGAACCTCAGGGTATAGCACCGGAGCTGCTGACTCAGCAGTATCAGTCCGGGCCTCTGGGCGTCCGCAGTTATTGCAGGACCCCTCCACCAGTGTCCCATTGCATGTAGCACAGGTAATGGTGGTCTCTGCCGCCTTAGCAGCACGCTTCCTAACTGAGGACATCGCCACAGTAGGGGAAAATAAGCCAAATTGCAGACAAAAAAACCGGGAATCCCGGTGGCTTACCGACCGCAGTAAAGCGGTA
>JARQOC010004089.1:0-12107 GCA_033576535.1 Allobates femoralis
GAGGATGGACCGGTGGACCCTGCCATTTTACAGCACAGCACGTGAGGAGAGGCAGGAGGAGGCGCAGCAGCCAGCACCAGCGCAGCACTGTAAATAAAGGCAGGAGTCAGTGCAGTACAAATGGCCTATGGCCATAATGACGGCGGCAGCAGGGGGTGTGAGATGGTGGCATGCTGGTCGGTGTATGGCGCCCCATTGGACCCCTTCCAGGGGGTATAATGGTCCACATGGTGTGAAGCTGTTCCTGGCCAGACCCCCCCAGGGGGATAAGTGCCCACTGTGCCCACATGGTGTGGAGGGGGTCCAAGGGAAAGGTTGAGGGGTGTGAGCAGAGTTTCGGTGGGTAGCAGCACTTTGATGGGGGCAGAGCATGGGTGGAGTCTTGGGGGGGCCCCAAAATTTTGACAGTCAGGGGCCCCTGCAATTCCTAGTGGCAGCCCTGTACAAGGAATCAACATTTAGATCACCTTACAACCAGAGGCTGAAGAAATGTCATAACAGTTCATGAAATTGTGGAGGCACAAGTCACAGCCATGTCCCCAGAAGATCACTAATCTCAGGTGTCAGAACAGCCCTCTACTGTCCCTATCATAAGGACAAATATGCAATTGACTGACAACGAGCGAGGCAATGACTGTTTCCACTATTAGGCCGATTATTAGGGAGCTGAATGTGAGCGTATTGTATATATACTACTGATTCCAACTCATGAAATATATACTGTATACCTCCGCACCGTCACTGCCAAGATCCACAATTACCCAAGAAAGATTATTCAAATTAAGAAGAAGTCTCCTGCGAGGACAGACAGAGTTCATGAATTCAAGCAAGCAAACTTTATTTCTCCATGTTAAACATCATCCAGCAATAGGAAGCATAGCACGCCGTTCAACATCTAACCCTGCCTGTCCTCGCTGGAAACATTGTCACTTTGGATTGCTACACGCCAGGACCGGGCGGCTCCGTGTGAGCAGTGCATGCCTGGAACAAACACGGGTGAGCTGGCTTATACTTTTAGGATTATAAGCTGCCACCAGTCATTTATACAGGTGATATTCCAGGATAAGAAGAAAGGGGGCCCTCACTGACAAGTATTCAAAAAAATACCATGACCTCAAGCTCGCCGCCAGCCTGAACCCGATGAGACACATTCACGCATGAAACAGCCGTCGTCCAAAAAGCTCACCGCATCCTCGCCTGCAGGTCGAGGTCATTGTATCTATGAATAAAGGATCACTTTGTATGGTGGGGAGTGCCCCCTCTTTTCTTCTCATGTTGGAATAAGTGTCATAGCTACACGAGGGAGAGCGCGACCGTACAGAGCGCTGAAGGGTCGGCCGAGGTCATGATTAAGGGGCACTTTGGAATGATGCCAGTTCTGTGCTCTTTTAGTGACGGCTCCATTCCGGACAATTGTTTAAGAATTTATACAGGTAGATTGGACTCCCGTTACAGGTAACGTAAGGCTTCAGGGTGGTTGTTTATAGAGCGAGAGGGACAAACCTGTTACATTTTATATACTTAATCCAAAAATGTAGGCAGAGTTTACAAAAATATAGAAGAGATTTTACAAAGGGACAATAATCTTCCTAAACTCGTGTCACAGCGATGGCTTCCAAGCTTAAGGAGGCAGGGGATCCTTAGAAGAAATGGACAGAACCACAGCGCAAGCAGTCCCTCCACAGACTGACAAGGGCTAACAGGGGGTATTTACCTCCCCTCTGGTGACTCACGACAGGGTGGCTCAGAAAATGTGGATGCAGTTTCCAGAGGATTCTGAAATCCCAATTTCCAGAATATCAACACCACCGGGGGTCACAGTCCAGGAGATATTGGGGTCATGTTTCTCATTGTGAATTTATCCTTCTACAGATATGAAACATGGCACGGCTAGCATCATCTAGTTGGCTGATTTTTAATTTGGGGTTCATAGGCCTGTTTCACAGTTACGAGAACATATGCGTTACGTTTGTCACTCTGTCACACTACTAAAAACATGGCTGCCATATTGGTAGGATCTATGCACACCCCAATATTCATAACTGACAACCAGTGCCAGTCCGACTGCTGTTGTCTTTTTAAGTACAAAGCTGGCTTCTTGTGATAGGCCTTCTCTGCCTCTTTAAAAACAAACCCAAGACTTTTTGTCTATTCAGACAATTCCCTGCTATACTTTCCTGTCCAGACCAGGGGTCCTAGGTTCAAAGGGGTCATGTGAAGTGTTAGATTGCTAGCTCTCCTTCCTCCTTAATTATTATTAGTTCACTTAATATAAAAAAAGTTTACATGTGAGACTAAAGCCTGATGTAACCACTATCTGAGTTTTTGATAATCCATCCCATTGGGCTCTGCAGCTTTCCCTGTGCACTCACAGAATACATGACCCACCGTGCGCTGGAGGAGATCGGCTTCTTGATGTTCATTTCTTCTATCCGAGCCTCATAGATTCGATTGATCGTGCTGTTTCCCAGTTCACACATCAGCTACAAACAAGAAGAAAATGGTCTTCGTGTTACTTGACCTTGGGACCAAGCTGTGTACTAAGCCAACTCCTGAGATCTCACATATATAGGGCCACCTGCGGCTGGACACAAGTGGTCATTCTCCGGATTGTATCCAGCACCACAGTGCGCAGACTGCTCATAGTAAGGATCCAGCCCAGACACCACAGAGTGCAGACTGCTCATAGTAAGGATCCAGCCCAGAACCACAGAGTGCAGACTGCTCATAGTAAGGATCCAGCCCAGACACCACAGAGTGCAGACTGCTCATAGTAAGGATCCAGCCCAGACACCACAGTGCGCAGACTGCTCATAGTAAGGATCCAGCCCAGATACCACAGTGCGCAGACTGCTCATAGTAAGGATCCAGCCCAGACACCACAGAGTGCAGACTGCTCATAGTAAGGATCCAGCCCAGACACCACAGTGCGCAGACTGCTCATAGTACCGATCCAGCCCAGACACCACCGTGCGCAGACTGCTCATAGTAAGGATCCAGCCCAGATACCACAGTGCGCAGACTGCTCATAGTAAGGATCCAGCCCAGACACCACAGAGTGCAGACTGCTCATAGTAAGGATCCAGCCCAGACACCACAGAGTGCAGACTGCTCATAGTAAGGATCCAGCCCAGACACCACAGAGTGCAGACTGCTCATAGTAAGGATCCAGCCCAGACACCACAGAGTGCAGACTGCTCATAGTAAGGATCCAGCCCAGACACCACAGTGCGCAGACTGCTCATAGTAAGGATCCAGCCCAGACACCACAGAGTGCAGACTGCTCATAGTAAGGATCCAACCCAGATACCACAGTGCGCAGACTGCTCATAGTAAGGATCCAGCCCAGACACCACAGAGTGCAGACTGCTCATAGTAAGGATCCAGCCCAGACACCACAGAGTGCAGACTGCTCATAGTAAGGATCCAGCCCAGATACCACAGTGCGCAGACTGCTTATAGTAAGGATCCAGCCCAGACACCACAGAGTGCAGACTGCTCATAGTAAGGATCCAGCCCAGATACCACAGTGCGCAGACTGCTTATAGTAAGGATCCAGCCCAGACACCACAGAGTGCAGACTGCTCATAGTAAGGATCCAGCCCAGACACCACCGTGCGCAGACTGCTCATAGTAAGGATCCAGCCTGGATACCACAGTGCACAGACTGCTCATAGTTAAGGCCTTGTCACATATGTCAATATCGCTAGTGACATCGCCGAAAAGTGACGCATCAGCGATGTCGCTAGCGATATTGCAAGTGTATCGTGCTGTGTGACAGCGTGACGCAACTGTGATTTATCGCTGGTCGCAGGTTGACAGGTTTACGATGATGAACATAAACCTGTCAATCTGCAACCAGCGATAAGGCTGGATCGCACCGTCTGACACCACAATAGCGATGTTGGCGGAGATCCAGCCTATACCGCAGCATTGCTGCAGATCGCTCGCTGGGTTGATCCCAGCCCAGCGAGCGATGGCTCCGCCCGCATCGCTGCAGCATCACCGGCAACATCCTGCCGTGTGACACTAAGGCTGCGATGTCGGAAGCGAGCGCGCACCGCACATCACTTCCCACATCGCAGCCTTGGTTGACACGTGTGGTGCCGCATTAAGGATCCAGCCCAGACACCACAGAGTGCAGAATGCTCACAATAAGGATCCAGCCTGGAAATCACAGAGTGCAGACTGCTTACATTAAGGATCCAGCCTGGATAACATAGAGCACAGACTGCTCATAGTAAGGATCCAGCCCGATACCACAGACTGCTCACAGCAAGGATCTAACCTGGATATCATAGACCACAGACTGCTCACAGTAAGGATCCAGCCCAGACACCACAGTGCGCATACTTCTAACAGTATCCACAGCCACCAAGCCAAAAGAAAAGAAGTACGTCCCTTCACCAGATCTTCTCACCTTCACCAGCTCGGGTTCCCATGAATCCAGCGTGAGAGAGCGAACTTTGGAGAAATGGACTCCCAGGCTCCTACATAGGGAAGAGCAGACAAGTGATCAGACACCACCCTGATAGTGGGCAGAGTATGGAAGAGAAGGAAGGGGCTATGCAACATGGCTGTGTGCATCCAATCTGCTGCTGCGCGGGTGAAGGTGCAGGGTCTGTGGATTTAGGGTGACCAGACTGTCTCTGCCTCCCCCCCTCTCGTTTAGTGTCGCCCATAATCTGCTTAAATCTATTGAAAAATAAAGTGCCATTTTTCAGGTGGTAAAGGAAGAATTAATGTCTCTACCCAAGCTGCTGCCTCACCATCACCACCACCGGAGCTCCCGCCTCACCACCTTCAGAGCAGCCATCTCACCTCTACCCAAGCTGCCGCCTCACCACCAGCGGAACTGCTCACCCCCAACAGAGCTGCCTCGCCATCACCACCACCAGAGCTGCTGCTGCACCTATACCTAAGCTGCTACCTCACCATCACCACCTTCAGAGTAGCCGCCTCACCTCTACCCAATTTGCCACCTCACCCCACCGGAACTGCCCCCACCACCTTCAGAGCAGCCCCCTTACCTCTACTCAAGCTGCCCTCTCACCACTACCAGAGCTGCTGACTACCACTACCTTCTGCATTATCCTGTAGACGGTAAGTGCACCAGGCCGGGGCCCTCTCCCCTCTGTACCAGTCTGTTATTATTTATATCTGTATTTTGCACGTATCCTCCTCATGTGTACGGCACCATGGAATTAATAGTGCTCAATTAATAAGAAGAAAAACAAGAATACAGCTGTGGCCAAAAGTATTGACCCCCCTGCAATCCTGTCAGATAATCCTCCGTTTCTTCCTGAAAATGATTGCAATCACAAATTCTTTGTATTATTATCTTCATTTAATTTGTCTTCAATAAAAAAACACAAAAGAGAATGAAGCAAAAAGCAAAACATTGATCATTTCACACAAAACTCCAGAAATGGGCCGGACAAAAGTATTGGCACCCTCAGCCTAATACTTGGTTGCACAACCTTTAGCCAAAATAACTGCGATCAGCCGCTTCCGGTAACCATCAATGAGTTTCTTACAATGCTCTGCTGGAATTTTACACCATTCTTCTTTGGCAAACTGCTCCAGGTCCCTGATATGTGAAGGCGCCTTCTCCAAACTGCCATTGTTACATCTCTCCACAGGTGATCTATGGGATTCAGGTCTGGACTCATTGCTGCCACCTTACAAGTCTCCAGTGCTTTCTCTCACACCATTTTCTAGAGCTTTTTGAAGTGTGTTTTGGGTCATTGTCCTGCTGGAAGACCCATGACCTCTGAGGGAGACCCAGCTTTCTCACACTGGGCCCTACATTATGCTGCACAATGTGTTGGTAGTCTTCAGACTTCATAATGCCATGCACACGGTCAAGCAGTCCAGTGCCAGAGGCAGCAAAGCAACCCCAAACCATCAGGGAGCCTCCGCCATGTCTGACTGTAGGGAGCGTGTTCTGTTCTTTGAATGGCTCTTGTTCTCTCCTGTAAACTCTATGTTGATGCCTTTGCCCAAAAAGCTCTACTTTTGTCTCATCTGACCAGAGAACATTCTTCCAGAACGTTGTAGGCTTTCTCAGGTAAGTTTTGGCAAACTCCAGCCTGGCTTTTTTATGTCTCGGGGTAAGAAGTGGGGTCTTCCTGGGTCTCCTACCATACAGTCCCTTTTCATTCAGACGGTGACGGATAGTGCGGGGTGACACTGTTGTACCCTCGGACTGCAGGGCAGCTTGAACTTGTTTGGATGTTAGTCGAGGTTCTTTATCCACCATCCGCACAATCTTGCGTTGAAATCTCTCAATGTTTCTTTACCGTCCACATCTAGGGAGGTTAGCCGCAGTGCCATGGGCTTTACACTTCTTGATGACACTGCGCATGGTAGACACAGGAACATTCAGGTCTTTGGAGATGGACTTGTAGCCTTGAGATTGCTCATGTTCCTCACAATTTGGTTTCTCAAGTCCTCAGACAGTTCTTTGGTCTTCTTTCTTTTCTCCATGCTCAATGTGGTACACACAAGGATACAGGACAGAGGTGGAGTCAACTTTAATCCATGTCAACTGGCTGCAAGTGTGATTTAGTTATTGCCAACACCTGTTAGGTGCCACAGGTAAGTTACAGGTGCTGTTAATTACACTAATTACAGAAGCATCACATGATTGTTCTAACAGTGCCAATACTTTTGTCCACCCCCTTTTTTATGTTTGGTGGAATTAGATCCAATTTGGCTTTAGGACAATTATTTACAAATTAAATGAAGATAATAATAGTAAAGAATTTGTGATTGCAATCATTTTCAGGAGGAAACTGAGGATTATCTGGTTAGTTGTTTGTACACTGGAGTCAGCTTTGGTGTCTGCGTGATCACCCCTAATTGAGCAGCAGCTAAAAATCTATGAAGATAATCCATGTGTATATAATCTTCAATGTTGGTAAATAGTGTTTAAGATTTAAGATCTAGCGCTTACTAAAATGACAGCCCACTTGGAATTACTACCCAATCACTTTATGAAAAAACTTCAATTTATTTTTATCATCTAAAAACACAATACTTTCATTTTGTTAAAATACATGAAGTGCTTTAAAATATCTTTAAAATATCAGGTTGTTTCCTTGATGGTTTGGGTTGTTTACATGGGGTCTTCTCCTAAAGTTGCTATGCTATTATTTTTGACTTGATGTCGTTATCTGGAGAAGATAATGTACAGTAAGTCTGATTGGGCATATACTTCTTTTTATAGAGTTCACTGATTGGTAGAACACCAGACTCACCTGGTGAGTTGCTGTTGTTGCACACACATATGTCTCTAGTTGTACTTGTCTGGTGAGACCTGTTTGGGAACACCCTTATGATTAGTTATGTGTGAAATGGATAAAACAGCTTCATACAAATGGTTATTGTACACACCTTGTATGTTCTCTGTTTAGTCCTGGATCTGTGTGTTCTGTGGAAAATATGCTTTTGCCACTATTTAGAAAGACATGGTATCATTATATTGCCTTTGCTGCAGATACTCAAACTTTAAATGTTGTTTACACAACACGCAACATTTAAAGTTTGAACAAACAGATCCAGGACTAAACAGAGAACATACAAGGTGTGTACAATAACCATTTGTATGAAGCTGTTTTATCCATTTCACACATAACTAATCAGAAGTATATGCCCAATCAGACTATCTTCTCCAGATAACGACATCAAGTCAAAAAGAATAGCATAGCAACTTTAGGAGAAGACCCCATGTGAACAACCCAAACCATCAAGGAAGCAACCTGATATTTTGAGGATTATCTGACAGAATTGCAGGGGTGTCAATACTTTTGGCCACAACTGTAAATGACGGTGGCTGAGCACTGACTGCTATGTCAGACAGCAGTGAGTCTGATCGGATTATTCTGACCACAGCCACATCCAAATTATGACAGGATGGGAACACTTCTGCAATTTGGCTAATTATTTTTGTTTTTTATTATTTTTATTTCCTTAAAGGGAATCAACCAGCAGATTCAGGGCTATAAAGTGAAGCCGGTGTCATCCAGGCTCTGGAATACTGAGTGCAATCAGACCTTCTATGATTCCATGCATGATTAATGAGATAAATGTTATACAATTCCTTAGACAGTTTGCAGCAGGGGGACGGCATGTGCAGCAGGGGGACGGCATGTGCGGCAGGGGGACGGCATGTGCGGCAGGGGACCGCGTGTGCGGCAGGGGACGGCGTGTGCAGCAGGGGGACGGCGTGTCCAGCAGGGGGACGGCGTGTGCAGCAGAAAGACGGTGTGTGCAGCAGGGGGACGGCGTGTGCAGCAGGGGGACGGCATGTGCAGCAGGGGGACGGCGTGTGCGGTAGGGGACGGCGTGTGCGGCAGGGGACGGCGTGTGCAGCAGGGGGACGGCGTGTGCAGCAGGGGACGGCGTGTGCGGCAGGGGACGGCGTGTGCAGCAGGGGGACGGCGTGTGCAGCAGGGGGACGGCGTGTGCAGCAGAAAGACGATGTGTGCAGCAGGGGGACGGCGTGTGCAGCAGGGGGACAGCGTGTGCAGCAGGGGGACGGCGTGTGCAGCAGAGGGACAGCGTGTGCAGCAGGGGGACAGCGTGTGCAGCAGGGGGACGGCGTGTGCAGCAGGGGGACAGCGTGTGCAGCAGGGGGACGGCGTGTGCAGCAGAAAGACGGTGTGTGCAGCAGGGGGACGGCGTGTGCAGCAGGGGGACGGCATGTGCAGCAGGGGACGGCGTGTGCGGCAGGGGACGGCGTGTGCAGCAGGGGGACGGCGTGTGCAGCAGGGGGACGGCGTGTGCAGCAGGGGGACAGCGTGTGCAGCAGGGGGATGGTGAGTGCAGCAGAAAGACGGTTGTGTGCAGCAGGGGGACGGCGTGTGCAGCAGGGGGACAGCGTGTGCAGCAGGGGGACGGCGTGTGCAGCAGAGGGACAGCGTGTGCAGCAGGGGGACAGCGTGTGCAGCAGGGACACGGCGTGTGCAGCAGGGGGACAGCGTGTGCAGCAGGGGGAGGACTCCCTTCTGCACACTGTCTAAGGACTTCTATAACATTTATCTCTGCAATCATACGTGGCATCATTGAAGGTCTGATTGCACTCAGTATCCCAGAGCCTGTAAGGGACCGGCGTCACTTTATAGCCCTGAATCTATTGGTTCGTCCTCTTTAAAATTATTTGTTTGTTTCTCTCGGATTTGTCCAGATTGAGGACAACATTAAAGGGGAAAAAGGCTCTGAAATGATTCTTCCTGGTCGATTATGACAAAATCCTGACATTTTCACAAGGATGTGTAGACTTTATATCCATCAGAATATAATGGGGTATACACCCTGATGTAAGTGGAGGAATCCCCATTACCTGTGAATCCCGCTGCACTCGATGCACAGCGTCACCCCCAGGTTGATACTGGCCCACTCCGGCTCTGCGGCGCGGCAGTCACAGCACACGGCATTGCCAGGGACTCTCAGCACCGTGTCTTGTGCACATATCGCTCTGCCCTTCTGTTCTGGAGCCTCGGATGGTGAGCGGGATAATCTCTGGGGATAACAAGTAATCAGGTTATATCAGCCCAGCAGCAGTCCATTCCTCTCCATTGGGCTGTAGTAGTAACTCACCAGGCTCCCGCTGTCCCGTTTATTTTCGCTGTAGGCTGAAGTGATGCTCTTCTGAACAGCACTGACCCACAAGTCCAAAACTCGTTCTGACTCTGCCTGGAGCATGCATGACCTGAAAACCAAGGATCAGGACTGTAAAGCCTCCTGTCATGGTGGGAAGCAGTCCTGACCCTGTACATATAGAGATACAACAGTGGGGAGTGGTACTGATCCTGTACATGTAGAGATACAATGGTGGGGAGTGGTCCTGATCCTGTACATGTAGAGATACAATGGTGGGGAGTGGTCCTGATCCTGTACATGTAGAGATACAATAGTGGGGAGTAGTCCTGACCCTGTACATATAGAGATACAACAGTGGGGAGTGGTCTTGATCCTGTACATGTAGAGATACAATGGTGGGGAGTGGTCATGATCCTGTACATGTAGAGATACAATGGTGGGGAGTGGTCCTGACCCTGTACATATAGAGATACAATGGTGGGGAGTGGTCCTGATCCTGTACATGTAGAGATACAATAGTGGGGAGTAGTCCTGATCCTGTACATGTAGAGATACAATGGTGGGGAGTGGTCCTGATCCTGTACATGTAGAGATACAATGGTGGGGAGTGGTCCTGATCCTGTACATGTAGAGATACAATAGTGGGGAGTAGTCCTGACCCTGTACATATAGAGATACAACAGTGGGGAGTGGTCTTGATCCTGTACATGTAGAGATACAATGGTGGGGAGTGGTCATGATCCTGTACATGTAGAGATACAATGGTGGGGAGTGGTCCTGACCCTGTACATATAGAGATACAACAGTGGGGAGTGGTCCTGATCCTGTACATGTAGAGATACAATGGTGGGGAGTGGTCCTGATCCTGTACATGTAGAGATACAATGGTGGGGAGTGGTCCTGATCCTGTACTTGTAGAGATACAACAGTGGGGAGTGGTCCTGACCCTGTACATATAGAGATACAACAGTGGGGAGTGGTCTTGGTCCTGTACATGTAGAGATACAATGGTGGGGAGTGGTCATGATCCTGTACATGTAGAGATACAATGGTGGGGAGTGTTTCTGACCCTGTACATGTAGAGATACAATGGTGGGGAGTGGTCCTGACCCTGTACATGTAGACATACAATGGTGGGGAGCGTAGTCTCACTTTGATGGGGACACAACTTCAAAGCAGAATCTTCTGTCAGCATCAGGACACAATTTCACAGCACAGAGCCGAAGATCAACAATCACAACCCTCAGAACATTCTGGAAGAACAATCAGTAATTTCATCATAAGTCCACATATGAGCAAGTGATGGGTGACAACACTGCTGACTGTAAACATGTAGAGGAGTCAGCCCCGCCCCCGGTGATGACATCACTGATATAATGACATCACACATGAGGCCACACCCCTTATACTACAGCACCAGCTCCTTCTTTGTATTCCCACCTGATCCATTTCATGTGCACTTAGAGACATTTAATAATACTCCGCCAGCTGTGATGACTCATCTGATTATGTCTTCTAAATATATTGCAGAAATATAGCAGAAATAGTCCAGAAGGTCGGAGCTATCTCTGTGTAATAATGGTGTCTGCCTTTCTCTTCTCGCTCTTTCACCGCGTTCACATTTGCCCTCACAGTTTGTGATGAATTAATCCTCACTCTCCTTCACCATCTCCATACCCCTGCACCCTCTAACCAAACAACTCTCTCCCCCTCCCTCTTTTCCCCCCACCTCACCTCATCCACAGACCTGCTCCTTAACCTCCGTCCTCTTCCCCTAAAATATAAAATAAAGCAGCCACTCTCCTCCTCACACCTGCTCTGCCTTTCTTTACTTCTTCTCATTGCTGGTGACTTATCTCCCCCACCCACACTCAATACTTCCCACCAATTCCCTTTCCTATTTCTCTCACCCTAACACAAACTACCGCAATCCTTCCCATGTAAAACCCGTGCCCCTGACCCCCACCCCCTGCTTCCTCTCTCTGAAGCACTTTGGAATGCCCACTCCATCTGTAACAAGCTCCACATGACCCGTGACCTTTTTACTTCCCAGAACCTTTCCTTCTTGGGCCTCACTGAGACCTGGCTGACAGCCTCTCACACAGCCTCCCCTGCTGCCCTGAGCAATGGTGGTCTTCACTTTACCCACCCTCCTCGCCCTGACAACAGACATGGTGGAGGAGTGGGTTTCCTTCTTTCTACAAATTGCTCCTTCAACCCACCCCACCCCCCACCCTCCCTTATCCCCCCTTCTTTTTGGACTTCACTCTATCGGTATCTACTTTTCCTCTAATCTCCAAATGGCCGTCATACACCGACCTCCCAGCTCTGCCACTGCCTTCATTGCCCAATTCTACATCTGACTTCTCTCTGCTGACATCCCCACCATCATCATGAGTGACTTTAATATCCCTAATGTCAGTACTGACACCCGCCAGCCAGCGGCCTCCAAACTCCTTTGTCTTACCTCATCCTTGGCTTCACTCAGTGTCCTCCACAGT
>JARQOC010004090.1:0-12107 GCA_033576535.1 Allobates femoralis
GTAGGGTAGGGTTTATGGCAGCGGGGGGGTTAGGTGCGTAGGGTTGGGGGCTTGGGGCGGCAGGGTTTATTTGCGGATGCGGGGTAGTGGCTTACGGCGGCGGGGAGTAGGGGTTAGGTGCGGCTTAGGGGTAGGGGCTTTAGGGCGGCAGGGGTTTGGGTGCGGTTAGGGGGTAGGGTGGGGGATTAGTGCGGTTGGGGGCTTGCGGCGGCGGGGGTTTAGGTGCGGATGCGGCTAGTGGCTTACGGCGGCAGGGGGTAGGGGCTGGGCGGCGGGGTAGTGGCTTAGGGGTTAGGCTTAGGGTAGGGCGGCAGGGGTAGGGGTTTTGCGGCAGGGGGTAGTGGGTGCGGGGGGGTAGTGCGGCAGGGGTAGGGCTTCGGCGGCGGGGTATGGCTTAAGGGTTAGGGCGGCGGGGGGTAGTGGTTTCCCGGCAGAGGGTAGTGGTGCGGCGGGTAGTGCGGCAGGGGTAGGGGCTAGGGGTTTTGGGCGGCGGGGTAGTGGCTTGGGGGTTAGGCGGCAGGGGGTAGTGGCTTCCGGCAGGGGGTAGTGGTGCGGCGGGGTGGCGGCAGGGGGTAGGCTTCGGCGTCGGGGTAGTGGCTTAGGGTTTAGGGCGGCAGTGGGTAGGGCTTGGGGTTTGGTGGCTTGGTTAGTGTACGCTAGTGGCTTAGAGCGGCAGGGTCTGTAGTGTACAGCGCGATGGTATACTACAGTCCCATGGCGCTTATGGTCATGGGACTGTAGTATACAAGCGGTGTACACTACGGGAGTAATGGGCTTCGGCTTGGGTGGCTTGGTTAGCGGTGTAGCGACTCGCAATGCCCGCTTCGCGGGCATTGCTTCGCTGGGCTGCAACGACTCGCAATGCCCGCTTTGCGGGCATTGCTTCGTGAGTCGCCTTGGCCGCTACGGGGCCACGGGGAGAGTCCAGGGGAAGCAGCTCGGACTCGCTAACCAAGCCACCGGAAGCAGCGCCGCCCGACGGAATCGCTACGGCAATTATATAATAGATACAGAGTATAATTATGTGATTAAATATACGGGCTCGTTCAGACTAGGGTATCATAAATTCATGTCCTGTGTGTATATACATAATGGATAGCAAAACGGGCCAAAAGTAGGTAGTTTGTAGTTCAGAAGAATGTTTTTATGCATAGAATGGAAAAACCTGCTCATTAAACTTAATGGGTGTGTTAACAATGACAACACTTTGGACACCATCTATAGGGGAAACAGGTTTTTACGGATCCATTGCAATCATTAACATAGAAAACTGTATTTAGATTGATTATTTTAAATTCTAATGTTTCAAACAGATCTATATGGATGTCATATGAATTTTCCATATTTTTTTCTCTACATGAAAAACGGACCAATTTCCATGAGTAAAATAGGTTCTGATTTTCATAGGTCCTTTGGGCCTGTGTGCTAGCTTTTACCATCGTCAGTGTTTCATCAGTTTTTCTTGCATGCAGGAAAAAACAAAGGGTTAGAGACACACTGAGTGAAACACGTGTGAGATACTTGCACAAGTCTCGCATGACTCACTCAGAACAGCTGCCAGCTTTATAGACGGGGAGCGCGTCATGTGCATGGTTTTCCGTGCAGCTGACACACTCCTGTAAAGAAAGCGGGTTGGCTATTCCAGGTGAGTCATGTGAGACTTGTGTATTTTTGCATACGTCTCCTCAGTGTGGCCAGGGTTACAGTTCCGTTTTTTTCTTTTTTAAAACCTGATCCGGTTTTGAGCTTTAAAAAGCTCAAAACTGAGCAGGAAACCTCCTCATAGAGCCCATTAAAAAAATTTGGATTGCTTTACAAGCAACCCGGTTACCGCCTTTGCTCTGCAGCCTGCATGAAAAATCATGTAGGCTGCAGTTTTGGGAGCGGTTCTGTGCCTTGCATTGCGTAACCGGATTGCTCAGGATGTTAAATCCTGAGCAATCCGGTTACCGTAAACTTTGCTTATCCCGCTGCCGCCGGGATAAGCAAAGTGCTAAAACTGTGAAAAAAGCTATAATGTTAATAATAATTTTCCCCATCATGTCTCTAGGGGGTGCCCATCCCCCCTAAGACATGCTACCTACTCAGGGGGCATGTAACGGGTTAATATTCCCTTACAGTATAGACGACTCCTGTCGGCTCTGTACATTTGTGGCACCCTGGTGGGCACCACAGGAACTCTTAGGACACAAAAGGAAGTCACAGCAAGCACCCAATTAAAAGCAAGGGACTGCGTCCAAAACGCTGCGTACATGATCATGTACGCACCTATAGTGCCAACTGCCTTTTGGGGCAAAATTTCAGCTACAAAAATCTTCTAAGCTGCACCATTGGCAGGAAAATGCACCACAAAATTTCAAAGCGTTTTTGGTTCAGTTTTAGGGGAAGTTTGTGGTCAAGCATTTTTTTTCACACTATTGTCAATGGCGGGAGGGCTACAAAATGCCTTAATAATTGAGATGCTCAATTCATTTGTCCTTACCAAAAAACTGCACCAAACTGCAAGGAAAAAAGCATCATGAGCACCGCACTTTTGATTTTCATAGACTTTGTGGTGGATTGAGAGATATGCAGTTTTGTGACAAAAGGAAACAGAAAACCCAACAAAAATGAATAAAATGCAGTGTCAGCACAGGGCCATAGACTATAATGAGTATGTGCGTGCCTATTCATGCAGATTGTTTTACACATAAAAACAGGTATATAAAATAAAGGCATTGAATGAGCCCTGTATAAAATTGAAGCATTTGATGACTTCTAATCCACAAGTGTGTGATATAATTTTGGTTTAAAATGTAAAAATAAAAAATAGAACAGGGAAATTTTTAAATTAACGGGAGCCAGCGACTGCAGATTGATATTTTGTCCACATGGTGGCGGTAAAATACTAATGCATCACAGGCACAGTAAAGCTCTGCTCCTGTATAGTTCGGGAAATACCCTGCTCCTGTATAGTTCGTATATCTTGCTCCTTTATACTTCTATACGCAGTACAGAACAAAAATTTGGACAACCTTCTCATCAAAGAATTTCTGTTTTTTTCATGACAATGAAAATTGTAGGTTCACACTGAAGGCATCAAAACTATGATTAAGGGTGGCTTCACACTTGCGTTCACCTGCGCTGCCATTTCGGCGGGCGAATGCAAGCCGAGCGCAAACACCGCTCATCCCTATGTTTAACATGGGACGCACGGTGTAAGCGCTCGGCTGCGGATGGCCATGCGCACCCATTTTCTCCCCCTGTTGATTTGTACGCATGCGGAGCTTGCGCACAAATCAAACAAATCTCGTCTGCACCATGAACACAATGCGCAGCACATGTCGAACGCAAGTGTGAAGGCACCCAATACATGTGGAATTATATAAATTAACAAAAAAAATATGAAACAACTAAAATTATGTCTTATATTCTAGATTCTTCAAAGTAGCCACCTTTGCTTTTATTTCTGCTTTGCAAAACTCTTGGCATTCTCTTGATGAGCTTCAAGAGGTAGTCACCGGAAATGGTTTTCACTTCACAGGTGTGCCCTGTCAGTTTAATAAGTTGGATTTTTTTGCCTTATAAATGGGGTTGGGACCATCAGTTGTGTTGTGCCAAGTCTTGTGGGTACACAGCTGATAGTCTACTGAATACACTGTTAGAATTTGTATTTTGGCAAGAAAAAAGCAGCTAAGTAAAAAAAAAAAGAGTGGCTATCATTACTTTAAGAAAAGAAGTCAGTCAGTCTGAAAAATTGGGAAAACTTGAAAGTGTCCCCAAGTGCAGTTGCAAAAAACCATCAAGCTTTTCAAAAAAAATTGGCTCACATGGGGACCGCCCAGGAAAAGAAAAAAGTTCATCCGAGTCCACCCGCCTCAAAATCGCAGGTTAACAGCAGCTCAGATTAGAGACCAGGTCAATGCCACCCCAAAGTTCTGACAGCAGACACATCTCTACAACAACTGTTAAGTGAAGACTTGTGCAGCAGGCCTTCATGGAAAAATAGCTGCTAGGAAACCACTGCAAAGGACAGGCAACAAGCAGAAGAGACTTGTTTGAGCTAAAGAACATGGAATAGACGTAGACCAGTGGAAATCTGTGCTTTGGTCTGAGGAGTCCAAATTTGAGATTTTTGGTTCCAACCACCGGTTTTTTGTACGATGCAGAAAAGGTTTGAACGGACGGACTCTACATGCTGGTTACCACCGTGAAGCATGGAGGAGGAGGGGGTATGATGGTGAAGCGGTGGGTACACCAGACGAGAGATGGTTTGGTGTGAGCTGGACCGCAGAGTGAAGGCAAAAGGGCCAACAAGTGCTAAGCATCTCTTGGAACTCCTTAAAGACGTTGGGAAAACCATTTCCGGTGACTACCTCTTGAAGCTCATCAAGAGAATGCCAAGAGTGTCCAAAGCAGTACTCAAAGCAAAAGGGGGCTACTTGAAAAAAACCTAGCATATAAAAGGTAACCGTCACACGCTAGGATATAGGGGAAAGAGATGTTTTATGGGCACGTGACCACGATCCTTCCGAGAGTGCGTTGTCACACGCAAGGATACGTTAACGATCTTAAATTTGGCAACGCACCAACTATTTTGAGAAAAACGTTTGAACGATGTTAAACGGCAGGAATAGGAGAATTATGAACGACATCGTTCAAAAGGTGTCCACACTGAACGATGTTGCTGCTTCCAGAACGTTAATGTCACGGTGGCACGGATGACAGGGTAAGGCCACGCGCAGACGGTCCCAGCTTTTGGCCAAATCACCATAAGGTTTGAGGACGGTCCTTTCTTTCAGGGGCATTTACCTTCTGTGTAGATAAAGAGAAGGTAATGATAAGATCCCCCTATCATGGGAACGGCTGGGAAGGTCTTGGCCGGTCTGGTTTCTACACCAGTATTCTGGGTCTCTGGGACGCAGCGGTTCTTCCCTCCTTTAAAAGGGGAGTTTCATTGCCCCCCCTCGGTGCAGGTGATATTTCCTTGTGGACTCATACCCTTTCTCCAGCAGAAGCTGAGGTTGTGGGGGGTTGCTGTGCTTGCTGCAAGATAATGTTTTCTTCCCCATTGTCTGTTTTTTCCTTGTGTTGTCTTTAGTTGTTAGTGGAGGGGTCTAGTGAACCTCTCCATCTGATCCTTAGATAAGGTATTTGCTAGGATCAGAGGGACGAGTTCGTGGTCGGCGACAGTTGAGGAAACTGTATAGGGACGTTAGGGCAGACAGGGTCACCTATAAGACTAGGGGTCACCCTCTCCCTCTTGTGCCCATAGCTTTAGGGACTCCTTATTCCCCCCCCCCCCGTCGTGGTCCTACGCTGGGTCCTCTCCCGCTCCCAGCGTACAGTTAAAATTTGGGTGACGAACGATAAAAGGTCAGGATCTCAAATTTTTTTCTGAACGACCCAATGATTTTTCTTTCCAACATCGTGGTTTACACGCAACGACGCACAAACAATATCTTTGAATGATCACAAATCCGTGACGTTTCAACAATATCGTTAACGAGATCCTAGCTTGTGAAGTTTGAATTAAGACATATTTTCAGTTGTTTCACACATTTTTGTTAATTAATAATTCCACATGTGTTAATTCATATTTTTTATGCCCTTTAAATGTGAATCACAATTTTCATAGTCATGAAAATACAGAAAAATCTTTGAATGAGGGGTGTCCAAACCTTGGTCTGTACTGTATACAGTTGTGGCCAAAAGTTTGACACCCCTGCAATTCTGTCAATAATACTCAGTTTCTTTCCTGAAAATGATTGCAATCACAAATTCTTTGGTATTTTTTATCTTCATATAATTTGTCCCTTTAAATGAAAAAAACACAAAAGAGAATGAAGCAAAAAGCAAAACATTGATCATTTCACACAAAACTCCAAAAATGGACCAGAAAAAAAGTATTGGCACCCTCATCCTAAACTTGGTTGCACAACCTTTTGCCAAATAACTGCGATCAACTGCTTCCGGTAACCATCAATGAGTTTCTTTCAAGCTCTGCTGGAATTTTAGACCATTCTTCTTTGGCAAACTGCCCAGTTCCCTGATATTTTAAGGGCCTTCTCCAAACTGCCATTTTTAGATCTCTCCACAGGTGTTCTATGGGATTCAGGTCTGGACTCATTGCTGGCCACCTTAGAAGTCTCCAGTGCTTTCTCTCAAACCATTTTCTAGTGCTTTTTGAAGGTGTTTTGGGTCATTGTCCTGCTGGAAGACCCATGACCTCTGTGGGAGACCCAGCTTTCTCACACTGGGCCCTACATTATGCTGCAAAAATTTGTTGTAGTCTTCAACTTCATAATGCCATGCACACGGTCAAGCAGTCCCCGTGCCAGAGGCAGCAAAGCAACCCCAAAACATCAGGGAAAACCCCTGACATGTTTTACTGTAGGGACCGTGTTTTTTTTCTTTGAATGCCTCTTTTTTTCTCCTGTAAACTCCATGTTGATGCCTTTGCCCAAAAAGCCTACTTTTGGGCTCATCTGATCAGAGAACATTCTTCTAAAACGTTGTAGGCTTTCTCAGGTAAGTTTTTGGCAAACTCCAGCCAGGCTTTTTTATGTCTCGGGGTAAGAAGTTTGGGGGCTTCCTGGGGCTCCTACCCTACAGTCCCTTTTCATTCAAACGCCGACGGATAGTACGGGTTTGACACTATTGTACCCCTTTGGACTGCAAGGTACTTGAACTTGTTTGGATGTTAGTTGAGGTTCTTTATCCACCATCCGCACAATCTTTCGTTAAAATCTCTCGCAATTTTTCTTTTCCATTTACATCTAGGGAGGTTAGCCACAGTGCCATGGGCTTTAAACTTTTTGAGGACACTGCGCAGGGTAGACACGGGAACATTCAGGTCTTTGGAGATGTTCTTGGGGCCCTTTGAGATTGCTCATGCCTCCTCACAATTTGGTTTCTCAAGTCCTCAGACATTCTTTGGTCTTCTTTCTTTTCTCCATGCTCAAGGGTGGTACACACAAGGACACAGGACAGAGGGTGAGCTAACTTTAATCCATGTCAACGGCTGAAAGGTGATTTAGTTATTGCCAACACCTGTTAGGTGCCACAGGTAAGTTACAGGTGCGTTAATTACACAAATTAGAGAAGCACACAGATTTTTATAACAGTGCAAATACTTTTGTCCATCCCCTTTTTTATGTAGGGTGTGGAATTATATCCAATTTGGTTTTAGGACAATTCTTGTTTTTTTTTGTTCATTGAAACAAAACTAAATGAAGATAGCAATCCCAAAGAATTTTTATTGCAACATTTTCAGGAAGAAACTGAGTATTATCTGACAGAATTGCAGGGGTCAATACTTTTGGCCACAACTGAAATCCTGCTTCTATATAATTCTGTAATATCCTTGTTGAGCCCACTGGGACGAGGGTACTCGGTACCGGACCGTGTCTGCTACTGGGGAAGTCACGGGGGGTCCTGGTCCGGACCGTGTCCCGGGCCCTGGCAAATAAAAGGGGGTATTTACAGGGAGAATAGCCCTATCGTGACCCCACCCACTATGTGCGGCCAGTGATGGGGCCGCTGCTGCTGTAGAACCCTCCGGGGATGGGTAATGGCAGCGCAGTTTTTATATCCTGCTTCTGATTGTTCTATATATTCTGCTTCTGTATAGTTCTTTTATATCCTACTCCTGTAAAATTTCTGTGTATCCTGCTCCTGTATAGTTCTGTATATCCTGCTCCTGTATATGTTCTATATATCTTGCTTCTGTATATTTCTACATTCTGTCCCTGTATAGTTCTGTAATCCTGCTCCTGTATAGTTCTGGATATCATGCTTCTGTATTGTCCTATATATTCTGCTCCTGTATAGTTCTGTACCCTGCCTCCTGCATATTTCTGTATATCCTGCTCCTGTATAGTTTTGTATATTCTGCTCCTGATATTCTGTTAAACCTGCTCCTGTATAGTTTCATACCCCCCAACCGCCCCGAATCCCCCGGGGATAGTCCCATTGGAGGCTCCACCCGGGCCCGGACGACAGGTGGGGGGGGCGGACTTTTCCCTATGGCCGCCCACTTGGGGGGTGGGGTGGACCGCCTGCTCCTCTAGCCTCAGCATTGCTTTAAATCTTCCACAGAGCGGCCCCGGCATGCAGGGGGCTGGGTCCGGACGAGAAGGGGGGGGGGCCGTTTCCCCAAAGCAGTGCCCTTCTCTCAGCAATCAGGATGACAGGGCAGGTCCCAAGCCCTCCCACCATCTTCATCCTGATCCTCCTGAGATGATCATGTGACCCCTAGCCCCCTCCAGTGACATCATCACAGTCCTACTGATATTTTGTGAGTAATCATGTCTGTGTGTGTCTTTCTGAGTGTTGTTCTGTCTGTCGAGTGTCTCAATCTGTGTGTTTGACAGTGTCTGTCTGTGTGTCTCTCTGTCTCTACACAACACTATACAGTAAAAACAGGGCCACACTACATGCTGTACTAGTGTGCCTATATACTGTGTATATAAAATTTTGGACCTGTATATACAGTATAGTGCTGTGTATGCAAGATATAACCAACAGTCCTCAGATGTGCCCAGAGTCCCACAGCGTGTAACGTGCCCACAGTCCGCAGCATGGGAACGAGCCCAGAGTCCGCAGCGTGTAACAGCCCAGAGTCCGCAGCGTGTAACGTGGCCCCCCCCCCAAATCCGCAGCGGTAACGTGCCCAGAGTCCGCAGCGGTTGTAACGAGCCCAGAGTCCGCAGCGTGTAACGTGCCCCGAGTCCGCAGCGTGTAACGTGCCCAGAGTCCACAGAGTGTAACGAGCCCAAGTCCCAGCGTGTAACGTGCCCAGAGTCCGCAGCGTGTAACGTGCCCAGAGTCCGCAGCGTGTAACGGCCCAGAGTCCGCAGTGTGTAACATGCCCAGAGCCCACTGTGTAAATGTGTATAAGCAGGCACTCTAGTGTGCACACAGCGGACAGTCTGTGTTGTGTATACGGCCCGCAGTCTTTTAATGTGCGCAACGAAAATTTTCCTGAGAGTTCTCTTTGTGTTCTTCCCGGTGTCTCCATGAATTCTGTTCCTTTTGCGCCTAGCACTGGACTTTTTGCCACCACCTTTCATCTTTACCCATCTTTAGAATCAGGCAGAGTCTTGGCTATCTAATACCACACCTTTCTATCTATAAAGCACAGCCTCCTGGGTATGCTGGGTATAATTCTCCTGTCACTGAGTGTAATCCTCAGTACTGTATTCTGTATAAAATACACTGCACGCACCACTTCTCCTTTTCCTGTATACTGGGTGTAATCCTCAGTATCTGTATTATTCTGTATATATACACTGCACAGTACCACTTCTCCTGTCCTGTATACTGGGTGTAATCCTCAGTATCTGTATTCTGTAAAATAACACTGCACAGTACCACTTCTCCTGTCCTGTATACTGGGTGTAATCCTCAGTATCTGTATATTCTGTATAATACACTGCCAGTACCTCTTCCCTGTCCTGTATCCTGGGTGTAATCCTCAGTATCTGTATTATTCTGTATATATACTCTGCACATACACTTCTCCTGCCTTTATACGGGTGTAATCCTCAGTATCTGTATTATTCTGTATATATACACTGCACAATCCCACTTCTCCTGTCCAGTTGTCAGAGGTGGTATTGGACTTTGATTTTCAGCCATTAACTTTGTTTAAATTAATTATCCCCAATATGGAAGTCATCACTTCTCTTCTGTTAGATGGTGACTTGCCCTTCGCTCTGGATCTGACCACTGGGACCCCACGATCCCAAGAAACGTGGCTGTAAGCGGTGGGGGGTTTTTTCGCCGCCGAAAGGGGGTGGATCTCCACCCCTGCAAAAAGATTTGCCGTACAAAATGCATGGTTTGCCGATTGGGCTGAAGTGCTACCCGGCAGATCGACCCCCTATGGTTGGCCGCAAACTCAGTTTTACCGCTGATGTAAAAAGCACCTGCAAAAGTGATGGGGCATACAACGTAAAAGAAAATTTCACTGAGGGGCTGGGGGTGATATAGTGTTGGCGGGTGGGTTTGTTTTCCAGGGTTTTTTTTGGTTCCAGCCCGGCCCGGCCCGCCCCCCGTCCCGGGCCGGGATTTTCAATGTCCTCACTTGACGACTGCAGCAAAAAGCAGCCGAAATCCCCCCTCAGCTCCTCCCCCCCCCAAAAGGGAAAACAACCTGCCCACTCCCATATCACAGAGCAGACGATAACCGGCCACTATAAAAGGTAAACCCGAATTTACTAAATGATTAAACCCCTGCGCTTTCCCATCGCGCTTATAATATTTTCCAATGAATAAATATGCAAAAAAACCCAGGGGAGCCTGGGTTTTTAAGAGTTAAAACATGGACCCCAGCCATTACCCCACCAGGGAAGGACCAGCCCAGGGGATTAGTCCCTTAATCACATCCAACCCTTGCGGTTGAAATAGGCCAGGGGTTTACCCTGGAAGGTATCCAACCACAGACGCTGTTTCGGGTTTGTTTTCCCCCCATCAGTGTGGGGCCCGGATACGGCTGGGTGGGAGCAAGCTTGATAGACCGACATCACAAAGCAAACCCCTGACCTTTTGGAGACCTGGGGGATAAACACTGGGGCACCATTAAAGACTCAAACAAGTGAAACCCAAGGTGCATTGCCCCTGAATTTGAATATCAGATGAAGTCCATGAGCCTCGGTTTTGGTCTACAACATGGGACACCAGCCAGTTATCCCCCCCAGGGAAGGGGCCAGCCCCGGTAAAATTTTGTAGCCCTTAAGTCACTATCCCGCCTTGCAGCTTGAAGTTTTGGGCCCGGGGTTTACCATGGGCTAGGGATCCAACCAAGAACTGTTTTGGGTTTTGCCCCTCATCATTTGGCGCAGGGTAGGCTGGGGGGGAGCAAAAGCTTTATAGACAACATCACAAACAGTCTTCAAAAAACAAGGCGGACATGTGTTTTACAGTCCTTTAGCAACAGTCTGCCCTTGTGCCACCCCCGTACAGCACCCCTAGTGCTGGGAATCCTCCGTCTGGGGGAGAGTAGGATCGGAAGGGGGAAATAATTTAGGGACAGCTGGGGGAGTCACTGCTTTAAATGTAAGTGTTGTCGGGGAGGGGGACAGTGGTGATGGCACTTCACAACCCTACTAAAAGTGATCTACTCTTGAAAGGCCTAATTTTTCATACCGTTCGTCTTCCCTGCGAAATTTATCTATAATAATTTCAAACATTTGGTTTTGCGGATTAAGTTTTTAAAAAATTTGACTTGGAAGAAACGGGGTAACAGGGGACAGTGCCTTCATCATCATCCTGCGGGGGGTCTTTTTCCCCCCAGGGGGACCTTGTCCCAAAGGGCCCTGGGCGCTGATTGAGGCGGGGGGGGGACTGGGAGGGGGGTGCTAGGGGTTGCAGGTGGGGGAGGGGGTGCTAGTGGAGCGGCGAGGGGCCGGGGGGGGGGGGCAAAAGGGTTTGGGGTTTTTCTACCGCGCACCCCCTCCTCCTGGCCGTGCCCTGTGTCCTGGAGCCCGGGAGCAGGGGAAGGGGGGGGCGGGATCACTGAGGGAGGCAGGAGCTTCCCTCAGTTAACCCCCCTCCCCTTTGGCCAGGAAACATGGGGGGCGGGGTGGGGGCACCCGCAGGGTTCTGTGGCCTTAGCCGGGGGGGGGCCCCGGTACAGCGAGCCCCTGCACCACGGTATTGCCCCTGGGCCCCAATCATCCTACGGCCGCACCTCCCGCATCATACCCAAGGCCACAGTCCCGCATCATCCAATACAGGACGGCAAGTCCTGCTCATCATCATACAGGGACGGGAAATCCCGATCATCATCGGGAGGCAAGTCCCGCATCATCATCTTTCGGGGACGGGGAAGCCCGCATCATCATCAAAGGCACCAAGTCCCCTCATCTCACACAGGCTGGGGCCCTCCCGCATCCTCATCATACAGGGCACGCACACCCGCATATCACATACGGCACGGGGAGTCCTGTCATCACATACGGGACGGCCCTCCCGCCAAAAAACAAGAGGCCCGCGCTCCCCGCAGCATCCACACAGGCACGGCCCTTCCTCAAAACATTAGCAACATGGACTCCCCCAGGGGATCAGGGAGGCACGGTGCTCTCTGCAGGACATCATACAGGGCCCCGGGTCCCACAGCAATC
>JARQOC010004091.1:0-12106 GCA_033576535.1 Allobates femoralis
TTTGACCTCTATAAATCTCATTTCCGGGGAAAAATAAACAAATATAAGAATTATTTAGATTTTCTTTAGTTTTTGTACCTCTCAAAGAACTACGGGGGATGAAAATTTCCCCCTTTTAAAATTTTGCTCCGGGGACTCTACATTTTAAAGGGGGGGCTTTTGGGATATTTTCCCGGCTTTTTTTTCAGCTTTCTAGAAGGGTTTCCTCACTGAACCGTATCCCCACCTAACCCAGTAAACGATAATTTTTTTTTACATGAAAATAAATGGGGAAGGGGAAATAGGGGAAAATAAACTGGTTTTGCACCAACTTTGGCCTCTACGCTTTCCCACCCTCAGAAAGGGGCCATTCCGGGATAACTATAACTAGATTATATCGCATCAATCATTAAGGGGGAAAAGAATCTTTCTTTATTTTTTTCTTTTAAAAAACCCCTTTTTAATTTTTTCACTGGAACTAACTTTTTTCTTACATGGCATTATTTAAATTTTAAGGGCCCTTTAAAATTTTAATTTTTTGTCTGACTCTGATTTTATCCCAGTTTTTTTGGACAAAAAAAGGGGAAATTTTTTTGATAGGATTATTTACAAATATTTGCCCATTTTGAAGTATGCTTACACATTTTTAAATTAAAATGGGTATAAATAATACTGAAAAAAATCAGTGAAGTGGGCAAAAAAAATAAAACAATGTGAACGGTGGCCCCCAATTCCCCCTCTGTTGAAAAATTTTCTGGGCCCCTTTATACTTAAAAAGTGGGAAACCCAAAACCCCAAAATTTTCAAATTTTGGGTTTTGGAATTCGTCCCCCCGATATGAATAAACATTTTTTAAAATTTTTTGGGAGAACGCTTTTTCTTAAAACCCAAAAAACTTTTTTGAGTCAAAAAAAAGTAATTGATGTTTTTTTTAAACTATCCTTTTTTTCTGCCCCCAAAAAAACATTCCAGCAAACATCCGATGAAAACCTTCATACATTGGCTTTATTACCTCCAAAAAATTCGCATTTAAAATATTTGTCATGATGGAAGGTTAGATCGCTTCCTATAAGGGGTAATTTTGTTTAAAAACCCCGCTTTCTGTTTGGGGTTTAAAAATGCCCCCAATTTTAAAATTTTATATTTTAAATTTTTTTTAAATTTTTTTAGAAACCTTTTTTAAAAAAAGTTTTAAAAGCAAAAAAATATTCAAAAAAACATTTTTAAAATTCCCCAAAACTCCATTTAAACCAGTTTTTCACCCAAAAAATTTGGGGTAAAAGTACCCCCCTGGGGTTAACCAGTCAAACTGTAACCGATTAAAATATGGGGACAACCGTGGGATACATCGTAAACACCCCCCGTAAGCGGCCCCCCCAGCCCCTCCGTCACCTTAAAAAACTAACTTTTTCACAGTGCCCCCTGCCCCCCCCCGGGGCCCCCGCCGACGCATCCTCCATCTTTCCCAAAAAAAGGAAAAATCGGTACGCAGCTGCAGCGGTGCAGCGGGCCGGGGAAAAAACAGGGGGACTTGAAATTTAAATTTCCCCTTTTCGGGACCAAAACCGGGGGGGCCCTGGGTTAGGGGGTTTGATATTTCCCGCGGCTGCCCAAAAAACTGCCACTGGGGCGTATACACCACGGGGGTGGGAAAAACCCCTGGGGCCCCCTTTTTTAAAATAGGGGCCCGCAAACCACCGGGCTGCAATACCACTGGGCTGCTGTATATGGGGGTGCTTTTATACACCACGGGGCTGCAATCCCCCACGGGGGTGCTGAATAGGGGCTCAATCCCCCTGGGGGTGCAATACCAGGGCCCGCTGTAAAAGGGGGTGCAAAAAAAAAAAAAAAAAAGGGGGGGTGCCCAAAAACCCCCACGGGGGGTGCTGAAACACCACGGGGTCTGTAACCCCCCGGGGGGTGCTGAAAATTTGGGGGCAATCCACTGGGGGTCTGTTTTATACCCCCGGGGGGGGTATATCAACGCGGGGGGCCCTTTTACCACGCTGGGGCTGTAAAACCTGTCTGGGGTCCCCCTTGGCTATACGCGAGCCCCAAAAGATTTTCCCAGGTTTTTGGGGGGAAAAGTGGGGGGGGGGTTTTTAAAAGGGGGGCTTTTTACAAAAAAATTTGGGGAGCTAAAAAAAAGACTTTAATGGGGCCGGGGGAAAAAAACCAAACATTAAATTTTATTAAAACCCAAACAAAAAAGCAGGGGTTAAAAAAGGGGTTTTAAAATTTTTTGCTGTTTTTTTCTCCACCCCAAAAAACATAAAAATTTTTGGGGAAAAAAAAAAAAAAAAAAAAAAAAAAAAAAAAACGATTTTTTTTTGCCCCAGACAAAAACCATTTAGGCAAAGGGGCACATTATCTTTTTTTTTTCGGCAACCCCCCGGGGGAAAAAGCGTTTAAAACTTAGACTTTGGGGGTAAAAAAACCCCCCGGGGGGGCCCCCTTTTAACCGCTGTCAATGTTACCCTATGGACCGGCCCAAAACGCACCCCAACGCAACCCCTTTTGTTTGAAATCCGCGTTTTTTCCAAAAACCCAAAAAACCTTTAAAAAAACGCTTTTCTTTGTGTTAGGAAAAAATGCAAATTTTTTAAAAAATGGTTGCTTGGAGCCCGGGGAGGGGGCCCCCCCCTAGGGGAACATTGGAGCTTTTAAACCCATAAGTGACTCACCCCTTAAAGGGGGAACCTTACAAAATTTTAATTTAAAAAAAATTTTTTAATACAAAACTTTTTGTTAATTTAACTCAAGCAACCCCAAAAAATGATTAAAAAAAAAAACCCATATTAAAAAGGGGGCAAAACCCTTCGTTTTATTTTCCAAAAGTTTTTCCAGGGGAAACTTAAGTATTTAAATTTTTTGGGGACCCAAAAAATTCAAAAGGGCCTTCCCCCCCCCATTTTATATCATGTAAAACAAAAAAACCCGGGTTTTTTACAGGGGTTCGTACTTTTTGAAAGTCATGGGGGAGTTTCCCTTTAACTACTTTTTAAAATTAACACGCACACATGGGGAAAAGTTTGGAAAGTTGTCCCCCACATAAGAATAAAAAACAACAGTAGCGGGGCTTTTTTTTAAAAAATATTATCAAATAAAGATTTAATTTTTTTTTTTTTTGTTTTTAAAAAGAACAAAAATATCATTCAAATTTTTTCCCTTTCCCAAATTTATTTTTTAAAAGGGGGAAACTAAGGAACTATAGAAAAAACACAAACATTTCTTTTTAAATTTTAAAAATGGATATGTTAAATACTTTCTTTTTTTGGGGGCCCAAAAAATTTTTAAAACCCCCCCAATTCTGTCGGGGGGGCGCTAACCCAAAATTTGGAAAAAAACTGCAAAACCACTTTTAAAAACCCCTTAAAATTGCACTGTTAAACACTGACAGTGCATTTAAATGACACAGCCCCCTGGGGAAACCCATTTTCCCCCCCAAAAAGGGGACCTGTTTTTTTCCATGACAGTGAGGGGGGCGGGTGAGGGCCCTTCCCCACTGGGATAAAACTGCCTGAGCGTGGGGAAACACAGAATGATCATTTCTTTCCAACACAACGATCAAGCCTCATGCTGGTCCCCCAGGGGGCCAAAAAAAAAAAAAACGGGGAAAAAGGGAAGGGGAAAAAAAATTTTAAAAAATAAAAAAAAATTTTTTAAAAAAAAAATGGGGGCAAAACTTTTCACACCCAAAAAAATGTATTTTAGAACCATCACTTTAAGACGAAAAAAAAACTGCCACACCCCCCAATCCCAAAACGAAATCCCCCGGGGGGCCCAAAAAAAAGGTTTAAAACCGAATTTTTTTTTTTTTTTTTTTAAAAATTCTGAATTTTTTTTCCCCACTAGAAACAATAAAAGTACATGTTTTTAAAATCTACGAACTCACCGACCTGAGACATCATCCCGGGCACGTCATGTTACCAATAGAAAGGGCCTGAACATCAACCGACATGTCGGTTACCATAATTTTGACCCCAACATACCGACACCTCATGTTACCTTATTTAAGCCCCAGAAAAATCATACGGGGCACGTCATTTTTATCAAAAGTACTGCCCCCCAAATTTAACCGACACTCAGGTTCCCCTAAGTACTGACCCCAGACATCATACCGACACCTCAGTGTTTTCCATATAGTATGACCCCAACTTTCCGAAAAACGCATGTTACCCATATACGACCCCAAAACATCATACCAACACATCATGTTACCAAATGTACCCCCCCCACTTTTCCCGACAAATTTAGTTTTTCCATAAGAAAATGCCCGGGGATCATACCGACACAAAAGTTTACCATAAAGTACGACCCCAAAAACCATACCGACACCAGTGTTACCATATTTTACACCATAGCCCTCAAAACCCACACTCATGTTACCATATATACTGACCCCAAAAATTTAACCGACACATCATGTTTTCCAAAGGGGCTCCACAGACATCATACGGCTTTTATTTACCCCAAAAAACTACCCACATCAACCGACATTCATTGTTACCAATATACGAAACCCGGGGATCTAACCCGACTTGCAGTTTACCAATAGTGAACTGGGAATAAAAAAAAACAAAAAAAAATTTTTAAAATTTTCTTTTTTTTGAAAAAACACCGCATTTGGGAAATTTTTTTTCATCCTTTCCATTTTTCTCCCTTCTTTTTTGTGTATCATTTGCCCGGGTCCACTCCCTTTTCCCCCCTTTTCCCCCCACATTGGGGGCCCTCAGGGGTTTTTTTCCCTTTGGGCCCTTTTCTCTCTGACATCGGGCCCCCTTGGACAAAACCCTCACAAATTGGCTTTCCCCCACCTTTTTTATGCTAGAAACAAAAACTATACCCCTTTTTTCCCCCGACCTTTTTTCCCCGCATTTTTTGAAAAACCAAAACTTCATCCGCAGTTTTTTCCAAAAACAGTCAGCTCTCTATAAACTCAAAAACAAAAAATGAAAAACTTTTTCCCCCCCCCCCCCACTTAAACCCCCCCAAAACGGGCATCTCCTCTTGTCGCACACGATAACGCCCACACAGGGGGCCCGGGTGGGTTTTTGTTTGGGCCAGATCTTTCCTTCACCCCCCCTATAAAAAAACTCTTCCCCCCCCCTTCCGCTTACACCCCGAAAAAAATCTATAAAATTCCCCCCTTCTCACATTGGGGAAACAAAAAACCCCACTGGGCCCTATTCACCCCTGCCTTTACTATATAATTTTTCTTTTTTTGGCCTCCCCCCACTCGACTCTCCCCCTCCAGTCCCTCCTTTTAAAAAACAGCCCTCACCTATCTAATAACCAATTAACCCCAAAAACGCCTTGGGCCCTCATTGCACTGGGTGCCTATACAAAATAGGTTTCCAAAATTTTTAAAACCCTTTTTTCCCCCCACAATTTTTCTTCAATGCAAAACACCCCCCTACATCTCCTCCCCACTCGTATACACCCCCCCCCTTTTCTTCCCCAGTGCAGCACCCCCCTACATTTTCCCCATCCTGCCCCCCACCCCACCCTTCCCCTTTTTTCTTGGGGAAAGACTTTAGATTCACTTCTACTTAATCGAACCCCCCACTCCCAGGGCAAGACCTTTTTCCTTTCGCACCAAAATTTTCGGAAACTCAACCCAAGAAATTATTATCCCCCAACCTTTTTTAAATTTCACGATCCCTAAAAACACATCTTTTTAGGGGGGCCCCATCATATCCCTAATCAAATCATCGCATCCAAACCCTCCACCAAACTCAACGGACCCCCAAATAAGGTTTGGGGCCCCTACCCCCGCTCCCCCTCTTTTTCCCCCCCCCCCAATTGACTAACCCTCATTGTAAATAAAAACCCCCTTTTTTTTTTGTCACCCCCAACCCCAAATTTTTAATTGTAACCTTTTTAGTAAGCTTCTTATCCTTTTTTTTAATTTTTGTTTGTATTACTTTTATTGTATTTATTGTATTTTTTTTTCGGGTAAATTTTTTCTTATTTGTTTAAATAAAAACCCCTGAATTTGAAAAACCCGGAATATGTGGGGGTATATAAATACAGATTTTTATTTACAAAATTTTTCCCTTTATTAAAAAACAAACACCCCCTGAAGAAAAAAATTATTCTTATATCAATCTCTCAAAAAATTTTTAATTAATAAAGGGGGGGACATTGATGTTTGAAAAAATTATGGGAAACCATTGGGGGAAAAAGTGAATGGTATTAATAGTAAAATGTTCTTTTGATTTTTCCCCCCTCACTTTTCCCGACAATGGGAAGCTGGATCTGACAAAAAGTTTTTTACCCAAAAAATGTTTTTGGGGGGATGCCTATCAAAATGACAGTTTTTTTTTTCCTCTCATTTGATATAAAATTTTTAAAGGAAAAAAAAAGTTTTTTGGAGGGGGGGGGGGGATGGGGTGTTGGGGGGGGGAGGGTATGTTCCCCAAATTTTTTGTTAAGGGGGGGGGTTCCTTTAAAACAATAATCATTTTTTCATTAAAAATTATCCCAAGGGGGAAAAAAATTTGGGGAAATCACAGGGGGTTTTAAAAAATACTCTGTTTTTAAAAAAAAATGAAGAAGACGAAATGATAAAAAAGACAAAGTTTAAAGAAGAAAAAGGATGTTTAAAAGAGGGGTTAGATAAAAAGACGATGTAAAAAAAATAAAAAAAGAGAAAAAGAAAAAAAAAAATGCTGAAGATGATAAAGGGAAGGGAAAAAAATGCTAAAGGGGATATAAAGGGAGTAAAAAAAATTTTTTTGTACTCACCGTAAAACCCTTTTTTTTCCTTACCCAATTGGGACACAAACCGGGGGGTTTTTTGTTTGGTCCACTAGGAGCAAACACAGCAAATTGCAAAAGATTAAGTGGGCTCCTCCCTCATAAACCCCATGACGCATTGCTTCATCATTTTCAAAAACCCGTGGGGAAATAACAAATAAAAAAAAATAAAACCCAGAAAAACTAACAAAAACCCCACGTGTTTTAAACATGAAAAGGGGGGTTAAAAATAAATTATACATAATTTCCCCCAACTAGGGGGGCCATATTTAAATGTAAAGAAAAAAGGGGATAATAACCGTAAACAATCCTGTACTAAACGGGGTCACAGGACAAAAAGGGGCCCTTAAAAGGAAACAGCAAAAACCCCAAACAAAAAAAATTAGATGATATTGGGGGAAAAGTTAAACATTTTTTAATCATGAAACCCCGAGAAAGCTAAAATGAAACGGGTAAAAAAGGGGCCCAAAAGGGGGAAAAGGGTTTGGGGTGGCCCCCCCTTTAGGCAAAGAAAAGATTTAGGGGATTTCCCAAAAAAAATCTTTTTTTTTTCCCCCCTTTCCCCGGGGGGGCACAGGCCCCTGGGACGTCCCAAAGCAGTCCCGGGGGGGGAAAAAAAAACAAAGGAACAAAAACCTGAACCTGGTCGGGACAAACCATGCACGACAACAGCTCTGTCCCCCGGGAAAGCGTTCCCCAAAGACCTGCATGTGCGGGGGGGACGAAAAAACACTGTAGGACTTAAAATGTTGGACGGGGCCCCTTGACTGCCTACCTCTTCTGCATGACCCCTTTTCCGAACGTCCGGGAGACCCCCCACTCCAAAGAAAAATTTGCATTCCCTGCCGGGGCATGGGGTTTTTTGAGGAACGTTTTGTAGGGTTTTAAAAAAAATCACCGGGGGGGGAACTTTAGACAAGGACTATTCCTCCCTCGGGGAAAAAGGGGAAAAGAAAGATCCGATTTTCTTCGAAGACATTTTTGGTCATACCTAATTTTAAGTCCTAAAAAGCTCCCATATTAGGTTCATACTGCGGGTTTAAAATGAAGTCACTGAAAGTGAAGACCGGAAAATGTTTTTATTTTTTAAAAGGGTTATCCCCGCCTTAAAAAATTTTTAGCCAGCCATACAATCTTTTTCAGGGGGAAGACCAGAAAAAGGGGTCCCTTACAGCGTTTAAAGGGGCCATTACCTCTGGGGGGGAAAATTTTTTTTCCACTAAAAACCCACCCTTTTTGGGGTGGAATGTTAAAATATCCCATAAGGGAAAAAAACGATTCTTAGGCCTGAGATCGGGTTTAGATCCCACGGGGGAGCCGTGTTTTAGGGGGAACATAAACGCAGAACCATTTTTAAAAAGGGGGTTTTTTTAAAAATTTTTGGGGGGAAAATTTTTTTTTTTTTTTTTTTGTGAAATGGGGGGCACCATGCCGTATCAGGGGGCCTTAGGGACGGACCCCAGCAGTCTAAACAAACAGAGGGTTTTGGGGGAAAAAGGGCCCCGGAATGCCTCTAGAGGAGTCCTAGCAAAAATAAAACAAAACGAATACACATGTGTAGGGGGATCGCGATAAGGCTGGTTCCCCCTTTTGTGATTAGGGCCTACCAACCCGGGGGAAAAAAAAATCTTTGGGGGAAAATTTTTCCTATGACAAATTATACTTCTGGGGAAAAGGGGCCCCAAGAAAAAATTTTTGGGCTATCTTATATTTTTGGGGACAAAGGGGGGATTTGGGGCAAAATTTGCGCCCCCAAACGCCTTTGGGGGCCCGTCGAGCCCACAGATTGATCCGGCCCTTCTTGTTTGACCCCTTCCCCCCTATCCTCAGGGGAGAAGGGGTCAGGGGGGGGAAAAAAGGCCAGTCTTAGACTAAATGTACTTACTATTGACTGCGGACCTGGGGCCTGGCCAAGAAGGGCAGAACCCCGGATTGGAAGTCACCGCGGGGCCACATTGATTTCCCCCGACGGAGGACCGGACGGGGAGGAAAAAAAATTAATAAAAGGAAAAGGGCCCATTCCTTATCCATCCGGGGGGGTTTGGGGAAAAACCCCTTTCCCCGAAAGTCCCCCCGGGGATGAAACACAAATTAAAAAGTAAAAATTCACCCGGGGAAGGGGTACGAACGCTGTCTCCCCTTTGGGGAAATGCGGGGTTTTCCCCCTGTACGGGCTGTGCCCGGGGTGTCATTGCTGGCTGATCTTAATTTCGACTCCAACGGTGACGAAAAAACTCAGACTAGAAATAAACCCCTTGCATGAAAATAGTTTTGGGGGATTTCGAGAAAAAATTAAACCACGGGGGATCATTGTATGGGAAATGCCGTCCTGCGTCAAAATTTCTGTCTAGGAGTCTTCTGAATTTTAAAAGGTTTTGAAGAGATCACTAAAGAAACTGGGGCCAAAAAAAAAATCTTTGCGTCAGGGGGGGAACTAGAGTGTAAAAGTTTGCAGAAAAATTTCCGTTTTTTCTCCAACGTGATGCTACATGCTAAAATTTCCATATAAAATGCTGCGATTAAAAAAGGGGGTATTGCTTGGGAAATTGTAAAAGACTTTGGAGATTAACCGCCAACCACTTTAACTGTACAGGGGAAAGTACACGGGGTAGTACCCCTGAAAACATCATATATTAAAATCGGGGGGATAGGAAAATTTTCAAAAACAGTATAACCGGGCCGATTTCCCAACCCCGGGAAAAAAAAACTCGTCTTTCCCCCTTCATCTACGTATTTTTTGACTCCCAGCCCGAGAAGGACTGACAAAAAAAAAAGGGGTTTTGGGGCCAAGCCTAGGGGCCCCGAGGCCATTTCCAGGGGTTTTAATGAGGGGGAGTCGGGTTCCTTTTTGAGCGGGCCCGGGGAATGCTTTCACGTTTACCCTAAACCCCAAATTTACCTAATATGGGGGAGTGGGGAAAATTGGGGACTAAAACATTTTTCCCCTTTGCGAAAAAGATTTTACCCTTTTTAGGGGGGAGGGGGGCCCGGGGATTCCTTGCCCCCCCAGATTCAACCCATACCCAACGGGGGCAGTTGGGGGAAGGGGAAAACATAAACAATCGGGGGTCCCAGACCACGATCGCAACAGGGGGGCGGGGGGGGGTATGCTATGGGTTTTTAAGATTAAAAAAACCATAGAAAATTTTCCTCAGCTGTGGGTCACAGTGTTCCATTTTTTGAACTTACTGTCATCTCCCCAACCAGAACCCCGCGTGGTCGGGAAAAGGGTTGGGGGAAAAAGTCCGAAGACCCAGATTTGTGGGGAATTTGGGGTTTTCACCCAAATTCAACTAGTTCCCAAACCCGGGGGGAAAAAGGAAGGGAAAACCAATTTTTAAAAACCAAATGAGTCCACTGGAATCGTTGCCCCTTTCTGTGTGGGGCCGGGGGAAATTTTGTTTTGGGACGAGTACTGAACTTTGAGTACAACTAGCTCCCCAAAATTTTTTGGGACCGAAAAGGGCTGCCCGGGGTTTCACTGAAACCCCACTCCCAAAAAAGGGGAAGAGAGGGATCCCAGGCAAGGGTGAATCATTTTGAATTGAAAACCAGCTCCCCTTTAAATGGGGAATCGAAAATAAATGTCCCCCTGAGGCATCGAACTTCAACCCACCCCCCCAAAAAAGGGGGGGGGGGCGAGAAAAAAAAAATGCTCCTCTAGGCAGGGGTTTTTAACCAGGGTCAAAACCCCGGGTACCAGGGCCCCGTTTTTTGGGGTTTTGGCTGACCCTCTAATCTTTGGGGTACCTCAAACAAGGTAAGACACGACCCAAAGGTATTTTGATTCCAACCCACCCCCCCTTTTGGGGGGGGGTCTAATTGCAAAGGGATCAGGGGGGACCCTGGGGGGGGCCCTTAAACCTTGATCCCTTTCGGGGGGGGGAGGGGCACAACACCATTTAAAACGCCCGCCCCAACATAGAAAAAAAAGGGGAAAAGGGGTTTTAAAATTCCCCCCTTTGTTAAAAAAAACCAGCGGGGGGAATTTGTTTCTCAAGTTCGTACCGCTTTGAGAAAATAGATCGGGTTTTTTTGCACCAGGGTAGGGAAAAAAAAGGGGGATTAAAAAGTCCCTTTTTTTTAAAAATGACCAGAAAGGGGGAAAAACCTGCCAGTTCCAAAACTGCCTTGTCATATTGTACCATGCTCGCATTATACCCAAAAACAAAAAAGGGGGTTTAAAGGGTTTTTTCCCCTGTGAAGCATACAAAAAAAAAAAGCATGCTATCATGTTATTTGCAAAAGGGTTTCCCTTTTTGCGTACAAAAAAAAACATGTTCATTGTACTTTTAATGACATTTTCCTCCTGCATCCCTGGGGGGGGCCCCTTTTTTGGGGAAAAGGGCCCTGTCATGGCGCCCGGGGGAAAGGGGGGGGGGGGGCCCCAAAAAAAAACGCAGGCCACTGGGAAAAGGGCCAAAAAGGCGCCGGGGAACCTAAACCCCGCCCCCTTTGTGATCGGCCGGGGGAACCACCCCCTGACACACAGAAGGGGGGGGTGGGGAGGGGGGCGCCCCAAAGAAACCCGGGCCCAAGCCGGGGCCTCAAGTAAAGGGGTGCCCCAGAAAATGAGGGGGCCCGGGCACAAATCCGCAACCCCCCGGGTTTCCCCCCCACGGCCGTCCCCCCCGGGGCCTGCCCATCAGCTTGCCGCGGGGGAACCCCCCCCCCCCTGCCCCAGCAAGGGGGGGCCCAAACCACTCGGAGGTACGGGGGAGGGGGGCCCACAGAGCTTTGGGGGTCTCTCACATGGGGTTTTTGAATGCCCAGTAAATGCCTTTTGTTCCAACTAACAAAAAACCAGAGGGGAAACAGTCTCACCCAAGGCCCTTATAAATAGGGAAATGGGAGGGGGGGTGCTACCCACAATGTAAACCTGTAGGCTCTTTCCAGCAAAAGGGGGAGCACCTTTGGGGGGGCCCTGCAGCCGAGGAAAATTTCCCCTGTTACACCCGCTATGGGGAAAACCTGAGGGGTTTTTTCAACCCAAATTCCCCCCCCGGGGGAAGGGGGGGGGCGTAATCCCCGGGGGCCCCCAAACTTTCAAAAAACCCGATGTTACCTGTCCCGGTAGGGGAGATGTTGGTCTCCCCCTTTCACATGGGAGCCGAGGGTCGGGGGGCCCCTTTTTTTTGGGTTTTTTTTTCCCCAATTTTCTTGCTGCTTGCGGGGGACATGGGGGCGCAACACCCCCAACCCCCCTCATGGGGACTGGGGGGAAACCACCTCAAACCGGGAGGGCTGGAAAAACACTTTAAAAACCCCACCTTTCCCAAAATGGGGGGGCCCAGAAAGGAATACCCTTACAACAAAAAAAATCGACCCCGAACTCAACTATTTGGGGGGTGGGGAAGTATCTGTG
>JARQOC010004092.1:0-12095 GCA_033576535.1 Allobates femoralis
CCCCAAAGGTGCGAAAAGGGCTAAGGGGAAAAGGGAACGGGCCCCCCCAGATATCCCTCCTTTTGTCGGTCCGGGGCAGTGGGTTTCCCCCCAGGGGCAAAAACAAATTTCATCCCACGGGTGTATCTCCTTTCCCCAAATTTTACACTTTAATCAAATAAGGGGACAATAATTGATTTAAAAAGGAGTATCGGGGGCATTTCCCCCCAAACTCCAACAAAATTCAAAACAAGCCCTATATGACTTTTTTTGGGGCGGGGTTCGAAAAACCCAAACATGATGACAAAGCCACTTTTTTTTTCCATGGGGTGCCCAAAAAAAGCCGGGGTTTTTCCCATGGGGTGCCCTAAAACCCCCCTTATTTTCAATGCTTTGAGTTTTGTAATAATGGTTCCCCCCCCCTTTGGGTAAGACTGGCACTTCCCACTGGGCCCCGTCAAGCGTGAGTGCTGGAGCTCTTTCACGGGCCTGCAACACCCCCGAAACTATTTTAGAGCACTCAAGAATAATCAACCACCTGAGGGGCTTGTTTTAAAAGCCCCCCCGGGGCCGGGGCAAATTTCCCCCCCCAACGGGGTTTTGACTAAACCAGAAACAAAAAAGGGGGTTTTACCCCCCAAAAAATTTTAAAAATTTTTTTCCCCACAGACACTTGATTAAAACACGGGAAAAAGGCTCTTTTGGTTTTGGGGGGAGTTTAAAGCCTGGGAAAAACCTACAAATACCCTTTAAGTCATTTTTTACCCCAAAACCTTTTTCTCGGGGGCGTATCTTGTATGATCCTTGTTTTGCAGGGGGAAAAAGGGGGTGTTTAAACCACAAAAGGTAAAATTTTTCAGAAGAACCATTTTTCAACAACTTCATCCCCGCCCCCAAAAAAAAAAAACAGGTTTTTAAAAAGGGGCTTGAAAAAAAAAAGATAAAGGGGAAAAAGAAAGGGGTCAAAAGTGCTGCTTAAAAAGGGTACCATATGGGGAAAAAAAATTTTAAAACGGGGAGGCCACCCTCCCTACTAAAATTGGGGTTTTCCCCCTTTAAAGGGAACCCACAACATCATAACACATTAAAACCCCATTAAATAAAAACCCCCGGGCAGTACTGCTGGAAAAAAGGGCATCGGGGGCCCTTAAAAAAAAAACTATTTTTAAAACCCCCCCCTTAAAGAGGATTGCCCACTTTCATCTTTGTAGTTTAAAAAAAACAACGGGGAAAAAAACATATATTAAACACATTTTTAAAAAAAGCTTTACACAAAAACTGAAAAAAACCAAAAACCAAAAAGCCCCTTTGGGGGGGTTAAAAACCCCTTGATTTTGGGCCAAAGGGGTTCCTACACCCCACCACCTTTTATGCTTTCCTTTTATCTTTCCCCTTTTCTGGTTCCGTAAAGCATTTTCCCCAACCCCGTACTTTAGTACCACTTTGGGGGCCCCTTTAAAATTGGGGGGTTTAGGGGGCCTTTCCCTTGGGCTTTTCACCAGCCAAAAGCACTTTGAAGACGGGGCCCAGATGGTTACTATTGTAAAGCCCCATTGAAACAACTAAATTTTTGGGGGGGTGGGGAAAACCCCCCCGGGTTTTGGGGTTTCGGCTTCAATTTGACCCCCGGGGAAACTTTTACTGCCATTGCCGGGAAAAAAGGGGGGGGCCGGGTTTTTTTACGGGGGGGCGGGGCGGGGTTTTTTCGAACCCTCTCTCAAATAATAGGGGCCCCAAAGGGGCAATGAAGGGGACAACGTCAAAAAAGGGGGGGGAAAAAACCCTTTTCTTGAAAAGTTTTAAAACCCTTTTTTTTAAAAATTTTTCCATATTTTTTTCCCAAAAAAATTTATCAAAAATTTTTTCAAACAATTTTCACAAAAATCCAAAAAATAATAAAAAAAACTAAAAAAAACAAAAAAAAAAAAAATTCAACAAAACTATTTAAAATTTTTCAAAGGGGGAAAAATATCCAAATCTTTTATGCAACATGGTTAAATTTTTTTGGATTAGGGGAAAAAATTTTAAGGGGAAAAAAATTTAATTCATGTCATCAATTTAAAGGGGAAGAAAAATCAAAAATAAATTTGGTGATTTTTTTATGTAAAAATAGGGGGAAAAAAACAAAGCTTTTAAGTTTTTTAAGGGGAAATTCTGAGGGGCACCAGGGGAAAAATTGTTGAGCCTCTCATTGGAAAAATTACAAAACCACTCTAAAAGTTTGGACTTTACAAAAACCATACCAACAGATTTATATATAAAAGGAGCAAAACAAACCATTAAACCTCTCAAAAGGGGAGACCAATATATTTACCCAAAAGCAAGGTACAAAAGTCCACAACCGAGAGGGCCAAAATAAAATCCCAAGCAAATAAAAAAAGGGTTCCCCACATTAGCTAATATTAATGTTTACGAGTAACCACAGGGGACACTAACATCAAAAGTTGCAAAGAAAACAAATGAACTTTTTTTTAAGGAGTAAAGGGGTAAAAATTTTTCCAAAAACTGCTGGACTATTCTAAAATTTCCAAGAAATTTTAAACCGTTATTTCTAACAGGGTCAACCACAAATTTTGTTTTAAGGGCCCCTCACACACCAACCCGAACATCCACTTCACCTAACATTAACTTTTTTTCAATTCGTTTGAAATGTCCACAAAGATATTTTAAGATCAGCAAAAATTTTCCACGACAATTTTAAAAAAAAATAGTCAAAATTTTTTCTTATTTTTTTTTTTGGTTTTATTTTTGTCGCTTTTGGGGACATTTTAAAATGCAATTCTTTTGGGAAAAATTTTTGCAGAAAAAGGAAAACGTGAAAAATTTCCAAATTTTTAAAAAACCCTTAATGGAAACAAGAAGGGAAATGAACAAAACCCACTGGCCACATCAAGGGGACCCGCCCGTTTGCTTGAGGAAAGCATTTTGTTCTGACGATTTACTTTAGGCAAAAAATAAACAAGCAGATAAAAACTGAATATATATTGCTCAATAATGCTAAAAAAACCGGATGAACAAGGGGCGTTACACCTTCACAAACGGACCATACGGGATCCTCATCACCCCTAATAAAACCTAAGGGCTAAATTACAATGCATGAAAAAATTTAATGTATGGACACTTTTCGCCATTTATGCACTCAGACTACTTTCATCTTACGGGAAACCCTATTAACCATAACCTTTTAAAGGGTTATCGGGGATTTTTATAACTTTTGACTGGGGCTAAGAATTCTTGAAGGTAGTTGCTAATCCTGCTTTTTTGCCCGCCCCTTCCCCTTAGGAGGTGAGGGAACGGGACGGATGGGAGGGGGGCGGGGGGTTTTAGGGAGGCTAATTACCTTTACACTGGGAGCCCCCTGGCTCCCCCGCTCTCGGAGAGGTGAAAAGGTCAGAGTCTCCACCCTATTTCCTATCCTTTACCCTGGGGTGGGGGCCCCTACCTCCACCCACAGATCTGGAATCACATTACCCCCAAAGCAAAGACTCCACACAGCAAAAAAGCATCTGCACAGCAAAAAAAACCAAGAGTTAAAACTATCAGCACTTCTGACAGAGGGGGGGGAAACTATTTAAAACCGGGGGGAGGGGATTCTTGATCCACTCACTCACAAAACCTCTCACCGCAGCAGAGCAAAGACCTTCACACCTACCTCATGCAGCAAACACAACACCTCACCATCCAGCAAAGTCTGAAATCTAAACATGACAGTCCGATCTCTGCCGATACACTGCTCCTCTGGCGATTCAGCATTTCCTTGATGTATTTACAGGCAGCTCCTTCTCTTCAGCTCTGCTTTTTTGATGGACACACTGCCAATGTCATACTGATTGACCCGCCTCCATACCAAACTTAGGAAGCCAACTGTAAACCTATGCTTCGCAGAGCACCCTGTCACGAGCAGAGCAGAAGAGAAAGAGCTGCTTTGTTGACAAGAAGAGAAGTGAAGCGGGAAATTGCCAGCTGAGATCATTCCCGCACAGAACAGTCAGGTAGCTAGCAGTATGTTATTTTCTTAACCCCAAACACAAAAGTGATTTTTGTCCTGGATAACCCTTTTAATTTAAAAAAAGTAGACTGCACCTTCGCCTTACATATTTTTGCTCCCAGCATGCTTTGCACCTACCTATATGATAAGAGTTTGAGAGCAAAATGCCACTAGCCAAACTCAAAGCAATGCCTCTATTAATGTCTGCTCATCACTCAGTATCTACTCGCTGCTTTCATCCTCTCTCTTTCTGGTTAGATTTTGGTCACGGTGATCTGTCCTGACCCTGGTCGTGTATCTCTTACTTGTGTCACTCACTTTTGTGCAGTTTGACCTACTGCTGAATGTTAGGGTGCCTTATTAATGTATGTTCCCCGCTGTGCTCCCTACTCTGCTTTTTCTGACTGTGCTTCCGCTTCCATATGCTTCACCAACATGTCGGCGTGTGATCTCCTATCCAACCACCCAACAGTTTTTTTGCTCATATACTGTACATTGAACTCATAAGGCTACGTTCACCCCGTAGCGTAATTCCCGCGTATTCATACATTTATTAGCGCTAGCAAAAATTGCAGTGCTGGAAACGCATTCCGCAAAAGCTATGGCTTTTGCCGAAATGCGTTCACAAACCCGCGTATTTCAACCTCTTCTGCAGATGCTCTTTCACTGCAAAAGCGCAGCGCAAAAAGAATAGACATGTCAACTCTTTGCCCTTTTTCCCGGGGCGCTTTCCCCATAGGCCACATTTTAAAATGGGGTCGGGAAAAACGCACCAAAAAAAACGCGGTGTCTGAATGCAGTCGCTCTTTTTTTCACAAAATTCTCCACTGAACAAACACGCGGAGTTACGCTGCGTGTGAACATAGCCTAATAGTTTCTTTAGTGTGATGTCTGAAAAATCTGTAAACTATATAACACAAGCTGTTGGATGGTTTTATAGGGATCGTCGATCCCTTTGCTGCTTACCAAATTAGACATTGCAATAAAAAATAATTGCCGCATGAGGGGTAAATTTCTATAAAGAACCCTAAATCATTCCCTACCCTAACACCATTTTGGGCATCTACGTAGCTGTCTTGTTAATCGTTTTCCCCTTTAAAGTTTCTTGTGTATTTTACATCCATCCCGGGGCTTCTTCTTGTGGGGGCGCTACCGCTTGTGGTCACTGTGTGGACTTCTATGCTTTCCCCTGTGGTCACCGTGCTGCTGGCTGTGTGTCTCACTCTCCTTCCTATCTGTTCTCCTTGTTTTTCCAGAAAGAAAGTCCAGTTCCAGTGTCCAGTTGATGGTGAGTCTAAGTTTTGTCTTATTCAGTGCTGGGGTTCCCCTGGGTCCCAGAAAAGAGCAAATGCTCTGCTTTACTTTCCCTATCAGCTGATGGACCTGAAGATAACAATCTCCTCTTTGCTGGAGCCATTGTCTATGGCTGCATCAATGGGTGGATTCAAAGTTGATACTTGTCATATTGAACAAAAGTAATTGTATTTCCAGGTCAATCAGCTGACAAAGGATTTTGGTTGGTTCATACTGCACAGTGTACTTCACAGCCGGGTATGATAAGGGCAATGGGGCCCCTCTACATGTCCCAATATCGGCGTCCCAACTCCAACCAAAAGTCACGGGTTCGTGCTTGGCCCCGATATCGTTCGTGCGGGTTGTATGGTGTAAATGTCCAGTACGATGCAAAACGATGCCAAAACGATATCGGGGATCAAATGTGCCTGCTCTCCAACGGCCCGATATTGTTGGATGTTATGGCCGTATCGGGCTGTTGTAAAAGCCCAACAACGATATGGAGTACAACGTCCCTATTCTCTTCCATGTTAAATGGTCATTCCTGGGTTCGCCGTACAAAGGGGCGTACACATCGTTGGGAGCGTTCCCTTTCCGATATCGCCTGTGTAACATCTCCTATGCGATCTTGGAATTCTGCCCAGAAAATGTGCGCTCCCCGCCGTTGTATCCAATATCGGACCGATGTTGGGTCGTGTAAAGTGGCCATTAGACAAACAGATGCCACCTTAACTCTTGGTCAGTGAGGCTCAATTGTCTAATGAACACTACAGTACTCACCATCCTGGAGATCTTGTACAATTCCAAGCTGAAAATTCCCAGGGTCACACAGAAGGAGATGCCTGATTAGCTTATTCCTGAATTTGGGAGTTAACGTCGTTTATAATAGAATAGAGAATCATTTCCCAATCTCTGGGTATCCGACCACGGGGACTCCACCGATACCAAAAGAACCTGTGAATTGAGTTTTGGTCGATCATACGCACTCCTACTGGATTCATTGCCAAAGATCACTCGGCAATCTCTGATGGTTCCATTAAAGGAACCTGTCAGCTGTTTTAAAAAACCCTTCTAACCTGTCCCTAACCTGTCCCTGCAGCCACATACTACTGTCCTAACCACCCCTCTCTGACCAATCTTGCATTTATATAAGGGGAATAGAACATTTTTTAAACTTACAAAATCTCTGACGATGGGGTGTTCCCGACGGGTAAGAGTGTCTCCAGGCCGCGCTACCCTCGCCTCACTGCTCTAATTGACACCCTGATGGCGGCATCATTCCTTCAGGACCGATGTCTTGATTTAAATCTCTCGCCCCGCACTTCCTGGTGTTGACGCGGATGCCGGCCGCCGCGTAAACGCCGCGTCATACCCAGGCATGCGCAGTGCCCCCGGTGTACAAAGCTTGTTGCCTGGCAACCTTGTGCCGACAAAAGGCCGCCTTCAGCCGCATGCGCAGATTGCATTTTTGAAGGCGACCTGGGTTTTCACACCCAGCGCACTGCGCATGCCCGGGTATGATGCGGCGTGATGCGGCGACCGGCATCCGCGTCATCCCACCAGGAAGTGCGGGGCGGGAGATTTAAAATCAGGACATCAGTCCTGAAGGAATGATCCCGCCCATCAGGGTGTCATAGAGCAGTGAGGCGGGGGTAGCGGGGCCCCTGGAGACACCGCCTACTCATCGAACGCCCATCATCAGAGATTTTCTAAGTTTAAAAACTGTTCTATTCCACTTTTATAAATGCAAGATTGATCAGAGAGGGATGGTTAGGACAGTAGTATGTGGGTGCAGGGACAGGTAGGTGGATAGGTTAGAAGGGTTAAAACAGCTGACAGGTTCCCTTAAGAATGAATTTGGAAATGGCAGTGTGCATGATCATCCAACTCTTCTGGGGGCCATATGTACATAGTGTACAGGACCAGAACAGCACATCTTCTTAACTGTGTAGTGGCTGCTCTCGGGTACTGCACAAAGCTTACATGCACTTTAATAGGATTTGATATGCACTACCCAAAAACAGCCAAACAATATCAAAGTCCTGGACAACCCCTTTAAGTTACTCTAAATTCAGAGCAATTTTACTATTGACATGTCTTCACTATATCTTAGACATGAAAAGATAACTCATATTTCAGAACAGTTTCTAAGGAACCATAGTCGGAAAGCTTACGCTTGATGGGGTTATAATATCACTTGTATAATAGGGCTTTTATGAAGCATGAGGAGAAAGATGAGAGTAGGATTATTCATCCTGGGTTACCAACGTGACTAAAAATTATCTCTCTAAGTTTTTAAAAATGGCCCAATCAATCCTCAACCTAACTGCAGGATCATAGTCACAGCGTCACGCTGGGGTAGGAGACACCCACGCTGGGCGATGACAAGGGGGGGGGGAAAGGAGTCCCTGATGCTAAGGGGAAATAAGGGAGATGGGTTTACCCTAGAACAACTAGCACTGACACCTGGCTCCCCCTAACGTCCCTACACATTTCCGCAACTGTCACCGCCAGGATACCTATGCCCTGACTATCCCTGGACTACCACTACACAGGGATCAGAGCGGGTGATCACTAGTCAGCCCGGCTAGCAATTAGAGAAACACACAAGGGAAACGAACAAAGAGAGAGGAGATACACTTTGCTTGAGCTAATCCAAGCAGCAAACCAACATACTCCAGGAAACACTGCTTTGAGATAAATGCAATCTGGAACACCTGAACAGCTATCACCAGCATGCATCCTGGGAGTCAAGGGATATGTAGGAGACCTAGTCTTAGTTGCTCCCCTGTCCCACATTTACCAAGACTATGGCTTGAAAGGAGTGACTACGATACCTGTCTGTAGTCCAGTCCAGGATTTAGAAGACAAACACTGCCCAAAAGAGGCCCTTCTGTGGAGAACCAGGTATGCTAGTGACGGTGAGGAGCTCCCATGATGGTGTAGTTGGGATAGGAAGCTTAAATGTCCCTGGAAACACTGGCAACTATGTTAGGGTAATGTCAAGCAGGGCTGTGGGTCGGTAAGCCAAATATCAGACTCCGAGTCCTCAAATTCCCTGAATCCGACTCCACCAAAATAGACACCGACTCTGACTCCACAGCCCTACCAAGAGTTACATACTGTAGATTTTAGGAGGTGGTTCTGCTTCCTAATTCTGACTTCAGGGTATCTCATAGGGAAAAAGGGGGATAACGACACAATACATGGAACAAAACAGCGTATACCCGTTGTTGCAGGAGATGCACTCTGCCAGTATGAAGGACCATTATTTTCTTTCTCCCCTGACCGATGTTACGGTACTCGTCCTTTGCTAAGCAAAACAAGGTAATGGCAAATGTGAAGGGAACGTTTGACTAATTGTCCGTGCCTTTTTGCCCAGCAACGGCGATGTTGTTCTACAATTTGGGGGCTCACAGAGGAATGAGCAGCTGTGTTTGTAGTCACAGCTCTGTGCGCAGTCAGTCGGTGCAGCTGGTATGGGGATATGTGGGAGAAATGAATAACGAGAACTGCACCGGATGGGGTTGGATTTTATGTTCTTAGAGAGGAAGGACACAAAGCTCCCCTGAGGCGCTGGCACTACAAAACAGTAAAATACATTAAAATATATTCAACTAAAACTTTCTTTTTTCCTGGTTGAATGGTGACCTCTAGTGGTCATTATATAATTTTGAAAGGGGGGTTTCCACCGCTTCTGGAAAAGACAAGAACACCTTCGGGAAAAGGGGTGCGCTACTGGTGCCCAAAACAATGGTCGTGAGGTTTATAATGATTTAACTCGATTCTTCCTCCTTCTTATTTCATCCAGGAATCCTCAGAAAGCACAAACACTACTATCGAAGATGAAGATACTAAAGGTATGTCAGGGGATGAAACTGTGAACATGTGGATACAGGTTTTTCATGGTGTAACTGCTGTATGTAGAAATAATATTACTAAAAGAAGATGCCCTTCCTTTACAATCACTTAGCTCATAAGCCCTAATGCAAACTCTTAACAGTCACCACCCCTCAACGCCATGTGCCAATTTTTAGATTGGTGTCTACATATGTGGTGGAGAAGCTTGGAATCTGGCACAGGACCTGGTGTGACCCAAGAACCTTACAGATCAGTGGGGTATGATTTATACTCACCAATCTGTCTATAAGCATTATACATGTGAAGAAATGGCCAGTGGTCTGCCAACACTGTGCATAATCAATTATGGTAAACAAAACGAGATTGCAGAAACAAGTAAGATTAAAGCAAGGGGGTACACTGTGGCAAAAATACAATTAACAATTACTGCAGTTCCTATCTGGGACACTCGGGAAATCCATTGCCCCAACTATAACAAATGGATATTAAACAGTAGATTTGCAAAGCAAGAAATATGCGAAACTCCTACAACTTTAATGGATTCCACTACTCAGATCTCACAGCTACCATGCTCTGAATGCAAAAGCTTATACTACACCCCAACGTGTGCACGCACAGTAAAGACCCAATACCCCTGGTGAAAAAAAGTCCAATCCTGGAGCCCATGCTGTGATGCTCGTTGGTGCACACTTCTTTCTTTGCAGAGCAAGAGAGAAGCTCCTTTTTCCTTACACTCCCAGAATCCCTGGAGTTCTCTGGATCACGTCTCTTGTGGCTCCTCTGGTATCTCCCTGGGGTCCTCCTGTTACACGTCTGTGGTGGGTCCTCTGGTAACTGTCCCTGGGGTTCTCTGGTACACATCTTTGGTAGGTCCTCTGGGACCGTACCTGGTGTCCCCTGTTACACCCTTGGTGGGTCCTCTGGTACACGTCTCTGGTGGGTCCTCTGGTACACGTCCCTTGTTGGTCCTCGGGTACACGTCTCTGGTGGCTCCTCTGATAACCATCTCTGGGGTCCTATGGTACATGTCTCTGGGGCCTCCCCATCACATCTCTGGGTCCTCTGGTAGCCGCACCTAGAGTCCTCTGGTAACCATCTCTGGGTCCTTTGGTACATGTCTCTGGTGGCTCCCCTAGTAATCATCTCATCTCTGGCGGGCCTCTGGTACACTTCTCTGTTGGGGGCCTCTGGTAATCACCCCTGGGTCCTCTGGTATTTCATCCCTGGTGGATCCTCTGGTAGCTGTCCCTTGGTCCTCTGGATCATGTTTTTGGTGGGGCTTCTAGTAGCCGTACCTGGGTCCTCGGGTAGCCATCCTTGGGTCCTCTGGTACAAAGCCTTCCTCTGGATCAACATGTTAGGCTATGGGGTTTAACTAGATGGACTTAAAGTCTTCCTTCAACCTTAAAAAAATATGGTTACTATTTTTTTCTGGGGCCTCTGGTACACATCTCTCAGATAGCAAACTTCTCCACCTTTACTTTTCTCAGCTCATCTCCTTTTAGTTTCACTTTCAGTTTCCCACACTTTTCAGCCTGGATTAGTCCAACAGCACATTTCAAGAAGAGAGCACTGACCAGTCCACAACCTAGCACACAGGAGGAGCACAGTCTCTAAAAGTCAAGCATGCCATGAGATATAGATAAGCAGCGGAAACTCAGAGAGCTGGATCTGGCCTATTCCACACTGCGTCCTGTGAAGTTAAGAGTGGGGCTATGGGTAGAGTTTACTTCTTCCAAGAACCTCAAGTTCCAAAAAGGCTGGAACAGAGTAAACAGGAAGAAAAAGAAATGATAAAGAGCAATTGAAGGGATAGACTCTGACTGATGTCAGAGTGTTTATCTTTCAGGATGACTCTGGAGGGATACCGTGCCTTAAGTGCGGAGGATAATTGGAACTATTGCAGTAATGATGATATGTCTACGAGACTCATTGAAGGGAAAGGTGGATGGAGGAATGGAGAGATTATTGTGATTGCCTATATGAGTTAATATATGGGTTTTGATAAAGCGATTAGGCATAAAAAACACCCATTCCTAAGACATACAGAGAGGGAAGACTATGATGGCGGAATGCATGTTATATGCTACGGTGGTTGGGGAAGGGGGTGGGGAGGGAGGGAAGAGGGAATGGAGGGAATTGGTTATATTGGAAATTCTCCATAAAAGAGATTTCAAGGGTTTAAAATGTGATCTGAGAGACAGTAAAAAGTTGTGAAAGACATGTAATCCGTCTTTAACTTGTATACAGGAGGATTTCGAAGGGGTACCACTCCACAGACTTTTCCCTTTACGTCGGGGGGGGGGGGGGGGGGGAGTGTGTCTTTGTTGATACTCTATGGTACACCCAAAGAAGAACTAGAGGTACACATAGATGGGGGAAAGGGGAGTACGTTTTTCTATTATCTAAAATCTATGGCCAATATTGGACATTGCGGCCATTATATACCACCCCCATATTCCAAAAAGTGATGCTGGTCACAAATAATAATTAGTTTTTCAAGGGGAAACAGAAGGGCAAAGAGAAATAAATGGGGAAAATAATAAAAATTTAAAACTACTTATGGTAGTAAAGAGAGGTCAAAAAAAATCCGAGGTCAGGTCCCAAAAAATGGCGCATTTCTACAAGGGGGGGTCAGAAACGAAATCCAATTCAAGCCGAAGAGGAACCAGAGAGACCCAAAAAAGAATACAAAGGTAAAAAACGGAAAGGGAGTCATGTCACAAACAGAGAGTCAAGCCAGGGAAGATAGCTAAGCAGGAGGGGGCTGTTTCAGAGCAAGGGAGATCAAGCCCCCACAGCCAGAAGCAAGAGTACAATTGACAATGAGCATAGCTGCAAGCTTGATTAAGTAGAGGCCTAATTAAAATTTAGCTGAATTCAGGTGATTCAGTCTAACAAACCTAGAAAAACAGGGAATGTGGAGATCATGACACCAGGAAAAAGATCCCCAAAATATTAGAGCTATCACGGA
>JARQOC010004093.1:0-12089 GCA_033576535.1 Allobates femoralis
AAAGTTTTAATACTCTGTTACTAATGGCATGAGCCTAAGTAAGAATCATGGTGAAAAAAGCTTGCCCTTGCTTTCATTTAAACGATACTCAAAAACTTCTTACCTAATGCATTGACTCATAGACAAAAAAGATTTCCAATATCTACAGTTGTGCTTTGAAATGAGTCAAAGTTTTAATATTCTGTTACTAAGGGCATGAGCCTAAGTAAGAATCATGGTAAAAATAGTATGCCCTTGCTTTCTTTTAAAAGATACTCAAAAACTTCTTACCTAATGCATTGATACTCCTAGACAAAAAGATTTCCAATATCTATGGTTGTGCATGGAACTGAGTCAAAGTTTTAATACACTGTTACTAAGGGCATGAGCCTTAGTAAGAGTCATGGATTAAGTAGCTTGGCCTTGCTTTCTTTTAAAAGATACTCAAAAACGTTTTCCCTAATGCATTGATACTCTTAGACAAAAAGATTTCCAATATCTACGATTGTGCCTGGAACTGAGTCAAAGTTTTAATACTCTGTTACTAATGGCATGAGCCTAAGTAAGAATCATGGTGAAAATAGCTTGCCCTTGCTTTCTTTTAAACGATACTCAAAAACTTCTTACCTAATGCATTGACTCATAGACAAAAAAGATTTCCAATATCTACAGTTGTGCTTTGAAATGAGTCAAAGTTTTAATATTCTGTTACTAAGGGCATGAGCCTAAGTAAGAATCATGGTAAAAATAGTATGCCCTTGCTTTCTTTTAAAAGATACTCAAAAACTTCTTACCTAATGCATTGATACTCTTAGACAAAAAGATTTCCAATATCTATGGTTGTGCATGGAACTGAGTCAAAGTTGTAATACACTGTTACTAAGGGCATGAGCCTTAGTAAGAATCATTGATTAAGTAGCTTGGCCTTGCTTTCTTTTAACCCCTTAGTGACGGAGCCAATTTCCACCTTAATGACCAGACCGTTTTTTGTAATTCTGACCACTCTCCCTTTATGAGGTTATATCTCCGGAACGCTTCAACGGATCCTAGCGATTCTGAGATTGTTTTTTTCGTGACATATTGGGCTTCATGTTAGTATTAAATTTTGGTCGATAATTTTTGTGTTTATTTGTGAAAATATAAAATAATTTGCAAAAATTTTGAAAATTTGACAATTTTCAAATTTGTAATTTTTATTCTGCTAAACCAGAGAGGTATGTGACACAAAATAGTTAATAAATAACATTTCCCACATGTCTACTTTACATCAGCACAATTTTGGAAAAAAAAATTTTTTTGGTTCGGACGTTATAAGGGTTCAAAGTTCATCAGCAATTTTTCATTTTTCCAGCAAAATTTACATAACCTTTTTTTAGTGACCACATCACATTTGAAGTCTCTTTGAGGGGTGTACATGACAGAAAACACCCAAAAGTGACACCATTCCGAAAACTACACCCCTCAAGCTACTCAAAACTACATTCAAGAAAATGATTAACCCTTCAAGTGCTTCACATGAACTAAAGCAACGTGGAAACAAAAAATGGCCATTTTAATTTTTCCAATAAAAATGTTCTTTTAGCCTCAATTTTTTCATTTTCACATGGGCAACAGGATAGAATGCATCCTAAAATTTGTTGGCCAATTTCTTCTGAGTACACCGATACCTCATATGTGGTCATAAACCACTGTTTGGGCGCACGGCAGGGCTCAGAAGGGAAGAAGCGCAATTTGACTTTTGGAGCTAATTTACCATTCAAAAAGTGAAATGGCGCTCCTTCTCTTCTGAGCCCTACCGTGCGCCCAAACAGTGGTTTATGACCACATATGAGGTATCGGTGTACTCAGAAGAAATTGGCCAACAAATTTTAGGATGCGTTTTATCCTCTTGCTCATGTGAAAATGAAAAAATTGAGGACAAAAGAAAATTTTTGTGAAAAAAAAGTACTTTTTTCATTTTTACGGATCAATTTGTAAAGCCCCAGAGGGTTCAAAGTGCTCTCTATGCATCTAGATAAGTTCCTTGGGGGGTCTAGTTTCCAAAATGGGGTCACTTGTGGGGGAGCTCCAATGTTTAGGCACACAGGGGCTCTCCATACGAGACATGGTGTCCGCTTACAATTTGAATGGAAAATTAGCTCCAATTGTTAGCGGACACCATGTCACATATGGAGAGCTCCTGTGTGCCTAAACATTGTAGCTCCCTCACAAGTGACCCCATTTTGGAAACGAGACCTCCCAAGGAACTTATCTAGATTGGTGGTGAGCACTTTGAACCCCCAGGTGCTTCACAAATGAATCCGTAAAAATGAAAAAAGAAAATTTTTGTGGAAAAGAAAGTACTTTTTCATTTTTACGGATCAATTTGTGAAGCACCTGGGGTTCAAAGTGCTCTCTATGCATCTAGATAAGTTCCTTGGGGGGTCTAGTTTCCAAAATGGGGTCACTTGTGGGGGAGCTCCAATGTATAGGCACACAGGGGCTCTCCATACGCGACATGGTGTCCGCTTACAATTTGAATGGAAAATTAGCTCCAATTGTTAGCGGACACCATGTCACGTATGGAGAGCCCCTGTGTGCCTAAACATTGTAGCTCCCCCACAAGTGACCCCATTTTGGAAACGAGACCTCCCAAGGAACTTATCTAGATTGGTGGTGAGCACTTTGAACCCCCAGGTGCATCACAAATGAATCCGTAAAAATGAAAAAAGAAAATTTTTGTGGAAAAGAAAGTACTTTTTCATTTTTACGGATCAATTTGTGAAGCACCTGGGGTTCAAAGTGCTCTCTATGCATCTAGATAAGTTCCTTGGGGGTCTAGTTTCCAAAATGGGGTCACTTGTGGGGGAGCTCCAATGTTTAGGCACACAGGGGCTCTCAATACGCGACATGGTGTCCGCTTACAATTTGAATGGAAAATTAGCTCCAATTGTTAGCGGACACCATGTCACGTATGGAGAGCCCCTGTGTGCCTAAACATTGTAGCTCCCCCACAAGTGACCCCATTTTGGAAACGAGACCTCCCAAGGAACTTATCTAGATTGGTGGTGAGCACTTTGAACCCCCAGGTGCATCACAAATGAATCCGTAAAAATGAAAAAAGAAAATTTTTGTGGAAAAGAAAGTACTTTTTCTCATTTTTACGGATCAATTTGTGAAGCACCTGGGGGTTCAAAGTGCTCTCTATGCATCTAGATAAGTTCCTTGGGGGTCTAGTTTCCAAAATGGGGTCACTTGTGGGGGAGCTCCAATGTTTAGGCACACAGGGGCTCTCAATACGCGACATGGTGTCCGCTTACAATTTGAATGGAAAATTAGCTCCAATTGTTAGCGGACACCATGTCACGTATGGAGAGCTCCTGTGTGCCTAAACATTGTAGCTCCCTCACAAGTGACCCCATTTTGGAAACGAGACCTCCCAAGGAACTTATCTAGATTGGTGGTGAGCACTTTGAACCCCCAGGTGCTTCACAAATGAATCCGTAAAAATGAAAAAAGAAAATTTTTGTGGAAAAGAAAGTACTTATTCATTTTTACGGATCAATTTGTGAAGCACCTGGGGGTTCAAAGTGCTCTCTATGCATCTAGATAAGTTCCTTGGGGGGTCTAGTTTCCAAAATGGGGTCACTTGTGGGGGAGCTCCAATGTTTAGGCACACAGGGGCTTGCCATACATGACATGGTATCCACTTACAATTCCAATTGTTAGCGGACACCATGTCACGTATGGAGAGCCCCTATGTGCCCAAACATTGGAGCTCCCCCACAAGTGACCCCATTTTGGAAACTAGACACCCCAGGGAACTTATTTAGATGCATAGTGAGCACTTTGAACCCCCAGGTGCTTCACAAACTGATCCGTAAAAATGAAAAAGTACTTTTTTTCACAATTTTCTTTTTTTCCTTTTTACAGACTAATTTGTGAAGCACCTGGGGGTTGAAAGTGCTCACTATGCATCAAGATATGTTCCTTGGGGGTCTAGTTTCCAAAATGTGGTCACTTGTGGGGAGCTCCAATGTTTAGGCACACAGGGGCTCTCCATATGCGACATGGTGTCCGCTAACAATTTGAATGGAAAATTAGCTCCAATAGTTAGCGGACACCATGTCGCATATGGGGAGCCCCTATGTGCCTAAACATTGGAGCTCCCGCACAAGTCACCCCATTTTGGAAACTAGACACCTCAAGGATTATATCTAGGGGTATAGTGAGCATTTGGAACCTACAGCTACTTCACAGAATTTGATAATGTCATATTGAACATTTTCTTTTTTTCACACAATTTCTCACTTTTAGAGCATGTGCACAAGATACGGAGACACTGTGTCCTGGTTGTCTCCTCCCCTGCATTTTTTTTTAGTATTTCTTTATTAAATTTAAAAAAAAAACGACGTGGGGCTTCGCCATATTTTTGGTCCAGCCAGGTACAGCAGGCAGCTACGGGCTGCCACCAACCCCTTCTGCCTAGTTTTACCTGGCTGGAAACCAAAAATATAGGGAAGTCCCTTTTTTTTTTTAATTATTTCATGAAATAATTAAAAAAAAAAATGGCGTGGGCTTCGCCATATTTTTGGGCCAGCCAGGTACAACTAGGCAGCTGGGGGCTGGAATCCTCAGCGTAGGGAGGCCCAAGCTTTCTGGGCCCCCCCCGCTGTGAATTGCAGCCCGCAGCCGCCCCAGAAAATGGCGCATTCATAGAAGCGCCATTTTCTGGCGCTGTATCCAGCTCTTCCAGCTGCCGTGTAGCGGTGGCAGACTGGGTAATAAGGGGTTAATGCCAGCTTTTTCTCAGCTGGTACTAAGCCCGAGATTCATAACGTCTGGCCAATATTAGACCGGACCATTAGAAATCTCTAGTAATTTGTAAAAAAGACACAAGACAGAGAAAAATATTTTTATTAGAAAAAAAACACAAACACTACTTGGACTCCATCTTTATTATTCATTCTTCGTCCGACGTAGTCCAGTGGGAAGGTCCGACGTAGTCCAGTGGGAGGTCCCGCGACGATTCTCAGTTTTATAGCATATGGGGCATCCCCCATATGCTATAAAAGCAGGTTCATTGTCAGGAGGATGACAGGTCATGAACTCACTCAGTGAGTTCTTGACCTGTCAGAATCCTCGGGTCACAAGGGGTTAACTGTGCACTTCATGGCGGTCTCCACATCAGGTCAACATAAGTGGTGATCTATCAGGATCCGGGGATCAAGTAGGGATCCTGGGATCACCACTGATGGTGATCTGATGTGGAGATCACCATGAAGAGCACAGTTAACAAGGGGTTAACTGTGCTCTTCATGGTGATCTCCACATCAGATCACCATCAGTGGTGATCCCAGGATCCCTGTGGGATCCCAGGATCCTGATAGATCACCACTGATGGTGATCTGATGTGGAGATCACCATGAAGAGCACAGTTAACAAGGGGTTAACTGTGCTCTTCATGGTGATCTCCACATCAGATCACCATCAGTGGTGATCCCAGGATCCCTGTGGGATCCCAGGATCCTGATAGATCACCACTGATGGTGATCTGATGTGGAGATCACCATGAAGAGCACAGTTAACAAGGGGTTAACTGTGCTCTTCATGGTGATCTCCACATCAGATCACCATCAGTGGTGATCCCAGGATCCCTGTGGGATCCCAGGATCCTGATAGATCACCACTGATGGTGATCTGATGTGGAGATCACCATGAAGAGCACAGTTAACAAGGGTTAACTGTGCTCTTCATGGTGATCTCAACATCAGATCACCATCAGTGGTGATCCCAGGATCCCTGTGGGATCCCAGGATCCTGATAGATCACCACTGATGGTGATCTGATGTGGAGATCACCATGAACAGCACAGTTAACCCGTGACCCGAGGATTCTGATAGGTCATGAACTCACTGAGTTCATGACCTGTCATTCCCTGGGCCGCACAGCAGGGGTTAACTGTCAGAACAGCGGCGCGCGCACACAGAGGAGGCGCGCGTCTCAGAGGAGAGCAGCAGGAGCCCCCAGGACCGGAGGACCCCGGGACCGGAATCAGGATCGTTGGTAGGTAAGAGTGGTGAGGGGGAGGGTGGGGGGACTTTACTGAGGAACGGGGGGTCTGCAAACTCCATCCGATGTGATGTTTGATCACATCGGATGGAGTTTAGAGGCGGCGGGGCCGGCATATGGGCACCAGGGAAGGAGGAACGTGTTACCGGACACCGGGCACCGGGGGAGGGAGCGGGGGGTGTCCGGAGGCTGGGGGACCCAGAGGGGGACTAAGGAGCACCGGGGAGGACATTCCCATGCAGCCTGACATGTGTGACATGTCAGGCTGCATGGAGATGCAGGGGAGGCAGCGCACCGCCGCCATTTTTGTTTGGTACGGGAGGGGGGGGGGTGGATGGAGGTGTGGGGGGCCCGGGGGGGGCTCGAGGGGTCTTGGGGGCCTTAGGGGTTAATGGATCACTTTGATCCGACATGTGTTTTTCATGTCGGATCAAAGTGAAAGCATTTTTTAGAAAGCACTTTCACTTTTGTAATGCGATGATCGGTAAACGGTGTTTACCGGTCATCACATTACAGGTGCGGGTACAAAAGGAGCTAATTACTGATCTCTAGGGTGTCAGCTACAATCGGTACGCTGACACCCTAGAGGTATTAGCTCAAGGGGCGGCGCTACAGGGCTTTTTCTAGCAGTAACGTCTACAGACGTATGGCTGGGCTTTAGTACCCTTTTTTTTCGGACGTCTGTAGACGTACGGCTGTCGTCTAGGGGTTAAAAGATACTCAAAAACGTTTTCCCGAATGCATTGATACTCATAGACAAAAAGATTTCCAATATCTACAGTTGTGCTTGGAACTAAGTCAAAGTTTTAATACTCTCTTACTATTGGCATGAGCCTAAGTAAGAATCATGGTGAAAATAGCATGCCATTGCTTTCTTTTAAAATATACTCAAAAACTTTTTCCCTAATGCTTTGATACTCATAGACAAAAAGATTTCCAATATCTACGGTTGTGCTTGGAACTGAGTCAAAGTTTTAATACTGTGTTACTAAAGGCATGAGCCTAAGTAAGAATCATGGTGAAAATAGCATGCCCTTGCTTTCTTTTAAAAGATATTTAAAAACTTTTTCCCTAATGCTTTGATTCTCATAGACAAAAAGATTTCCAATATCTACGGTTGTGCCTGGAACTGAGTCAAAGTTTTAATACTCTGTTACTAAGGGCATGAGTCTTAGTAGGAATCATGGATTAAGTAGCTTGGCCTTGCTTTCTTTTAAAAGATACTTAAAAACGTTTTCCCTAATGCATTGATACTCATAGACAAAAAGATTTCCAATATCTACAGTTGTGCTTGGAACTAAGTCAAAGTTTTAATACTCTGTTACTAATGGCATGAACCTAAGTAAGAATCATGGTGAAAATTGCATGCCCTTGCTTTCTTTAAAAATATACTCAAAAACTTTTTCCCTAATGCTTTGATACACATAGACAAAAAGATTTCCAATATCTACGGTTGTGCTTGGAACTGAGTGAAAGTTTTAATATTCTGTTACTAAGTGCATGAGCCTAAGTAAGAATCATGGTAAAAATCGCTTGTTGTAGCTTTCTTTTAAAAGATACTGAAAAACTTCTTACCTAATGCAATGACTCATTGACAACAAAGATTTCCAATATCTACAGTTGTGTTTTGAACTGAGTCAAAGTTTTAATACTGTGTTACTAAAGGCATGAGCCTAAGTAAGAATCATGGTGAAAATAGCATGCCCCTGCTTTTTTTTAAAAGATACTCAAAAACTTTTTCCCTAATGCATTGATACTCTTAGACAAAAAGATTTCCAATATCTACGGTTGTGCCTGGAACTGAGTCAAAGTTTTAATACACTGTTACTAAGGGCATGAGCCTTAGTAAGAATCATGGATTAAGTAGCTTGGCCTTGCTTTCTTTTAAAAGATACTCAAAAACTTCTTACCTAATGCATTGATACTCTTAGACAAAAAGATTTCCAATATCTATGGTTGTGCATGGAACTGAGTCAAAGTTGTAATACACTGTTACTAAGGGCATGAGCCTTAGTAAGAATCATTGATTAAGTAGCTTGGCCTTGCTTTCTTTTAAAAGATACTCAAAAACGTTTTCCCGAATGCATTGATACTCATAGACAAAAAGATTTCCAATATCTACGTTGTGCTTGGAACTAAGTCAAAGTTTTTAATATCTTTACTATGCATGATCCTAAGTAAGAATCATGGTGAAATAGCATGCCATTGTTTCTTTAAAATATACTCAAAAACTTTTCCCTAATGCTTTGATACTCATAGACAAAAAGATTTCCAATATCTCGGTTGTGCTTGGAACTGAGTCAAAGTTTTAATATATGTTACTAAGGCATGAGCTAAGTAAGATCATGGTAAAATGCTGCCTTGGCTTTCTTTTAAAAGATATTTAAAAACTTTTACCTAATGCATTGATTCTCATAGACAAAAGATTTCCAATATCTACGGTTTGCCTGGAACTGAGTCAAAGTTTTAATACTCGTTACTAAGGCATGAGCTAGTAGAATCATGGTAAGTAGTTGCCTTGCTTTCTTTAAAAGATACTTAAAAACGTTTTCCCTAATGCATTGATACTCATTAGACAAAAAGATTTCCAATATCTACAGTTGTGCTTGGAACTAAGTCAAAGTTTTAATACTCTGTTACTAAAGGCAATGACTCTAAGTAAGAATCATGGTGAAAATAGCATGCCCTTGCTTTCTTTTAAAAATACTCAAAAACTTTTTCCCTAATGCTTGATACTCATAGACAAAAAGATTTCCAATATCTACGGTTGTGCTTGGAACTGAGTAAAGTTTTAATATCTGTTACTAATGCATGAGCCTAAGTAAGAATCATGGTAAAAATCGATTGTTGTTGCTTTCTTTTAAAGATATTAAAAACTTCTTACCTAATGCATTGAACTCATTGACAAAAAGATTTCCAATATCTACAGTTGTGTTTTGAACTGAGTCAAAGTTTTAATACTGTGTTACTAAAGGCATGAGCCTAAGTAAGAATCATGGTGAAAATAAGCATGCCCCTGCTTTTTTTAAAAGATACTCAAAAACTTTTTCCCTAATGCATTGATACTCTTATGACAAAAAAGATTTCCAATATCTACAGGTTGTGCCTGGAACTGAGTCAAAGTTTTAATACACTGTTACTTAAGGGCATGAGCCTTAGTAAGAATCATGGATTAAGTAGCTTGGCCTTGCTTTCTTTAAAAGATACTCAAAAACGTTTTCCCTAATGCATTTAATACTCATAGACAAAAAGATTTCCAATATCTACAGTTGTGCTTGGAACTAAGTCAAAGTTTTAATACTTGTTACTAAAGCATGACCTAATAAGAATCATGGTGAAAATAGCATTGCCCTTGCTTTCTTTTAAAATATACTCAAAAACTTTTTTCCCTAATGCATTGATACTCATAGACAAAAAGATTTCCAATATCTACGGTTGTGCTTGAACTGAGTCACAGTTTTAATACAACTGTTTACTAAGGGCATGATCCTTAGTAAGAATCATGGATTAAGTAGCTTGGCCTTGCTTTCTTTTAAAATATACTCAAAAACTTTTCCTAATGCTTGGATACTCATAGACAAAAAGATTTCCAATATCTACAGTTGTGCTTGGAACTAAGTCAAAGTTTTAATACTGTTACTAATGGCATGAACCTAAGTAAGAATCATGGTGAAAATAGCATGCCCTTGCTTTCTTTTAAAATATACTCAAAAACTTTTCCCTAATGCTTTGATACTCATAGACAAAAAGATTTCAATATCTACGGTTGTGTTTGAACTGAGTGAAAGTTTTAATATTCTGTTACTAAGTGCATGAGCCTAAGTAAGAATCATGGTAAAAATCGCTTGTTCTTGCTTTCTTTAAAAGATACTGAAAAACTTCTTACCTAATGCAATGACTCATAGACAACAAAGATTTCCAATATCTACAGTTGTGCTTTGAACTGAGTCAAAGTTGTAATACTGTGTTACTAAAGGCATGAGCCTAAGTAAGAATCAAGGTGAAAATAGCATGCCCTTGCTTTCTTTTAAAATATACTCAAAAACTTTTTCCCTAATGCATAGACAAAAAGATTTCCAATATCTACGGTTGTGCATGGAACTGAGTCACAGTTTAATACACTGTTACTAAGGGCATGATCCTTAGTAAGAATCATGGATTAAGTAGCTTGGCCTTGCTTTCTTTTAAAATATACTCAAAAACTTTTCCCTAATGCTTGATATCATAGACAAAAGATTTCCAATATCTACGTTGTGCTTGAACTGAGTAAAGTTTTAATATTCTGTTACTAAGTGCATGATCCTAAGTAAGAATCATGGTGAAAATAGCATGCCCATGCTTCTTTAAACATACTCAAAAACTTTTACCTAATGCATTGATCATAGACAAAAAGATTTCCAATATCTACAGTTGTGCTTTGAACTGAGTCAAAGTTTTAATATTCTTTACTAAGGGCAGGAGCCTAAGTAAGAATAATGGTAAAATCGCTTGTTGTTGCTTTCTTTTAAAAATACTGAAAACTTTTACCTATTGCATTTACTCATAGACAACAAAGATTTCCAAATCTACAGTTGTGCTTCGAACTGAGTCAAAGTTTAATACTCTGTTACTAAGGCATGAGCCAAGTAAGAATCATCGTAAAAATAGTATGCCCTTGCTTTCTTTTAAAAGATACTCAAAACTTTTTCCTAAATGCATTGATACTTTTAGACAAAAAGATTTCCATATCTACGGTTGTGCCTGAACTGAGTCAAAGTTTAATACACTGTTACTAAGGGCATGAGTCTTAGTAAGAATCATGGATTAAGTAGCTTGGCCTTGCTTTCTTTTAAAAGATACTCAAAAACTTTTCCCTAATGCATTGATACTCATAGACAAAAAGATTTCCAATATCTACAGTTGTGCTTGGAACTGAGTCAAAGTTTTAATACTCTGTTACTAAGGCATGACCTAAGTAAGAATCATGGTGAAAATAGCATGCCCTTGCTTTCTTTTAAAAATACTCAAAAACTTTTTCCCTAATGCTTGATACTCATAGACAAAAAGATTTCCAATATCTACGGTTGTGCTTGGAACTGAGTCAAAGTTTTAATACACTGTTACTAAGGGCATGAGTCCTTAGTAAGAATCATGGATAAAAGTAGCTTGCCTTGCTTTCTTTTAAAAATACTCAAAAACTTTTCCCTAATGCATTGATACTCATAGACAAAAAGATTTCCAATATCTACAGTTGTGCTTGGAACTGAGTCAAAGTTTTAATACTTGTTACTAAGGCATGACCTAAGTAAGAATCATGGTAAAATAGCATGCCCTTGCTTTCTTTTAAAAGATACTCAAAAACTTTTTCCCTAATGCTTTGATACTCATAGACAAAAAGATTTCCAATATCTACGGTTGTGCTGGAACTGAGTCAAAGTTTTAATACACTGTTACTAAGGGCATGAGTCTTAGTAAGAATCATGGATAAAGTAGCTTGGCCTTGCTTTCTTTTAAAAATACTCAAAAACTTTTCCCTAATGCTTTGATACTCATAGACAAAAAGATTTCCAATATCTACAGTTGTGCTTGGAACTAGTCAAAGTTTTAATACTCTGTTACTAATGGCATGAGCCTAAGTAAGAATCATGGTGAAAATAGCATGCCCTTGCTTTCTTTTAAAATATACTCAAAAACTTTTTCCCTAATGCTTTGATACTCATAGACAAAAAGAATTTCCAATATCTACGTTGTGCTTTGAACTGAGTCAAAGTTTTAATACTGTTACTAAGGCATGAGCCTAAGTAAGAATCATGTGAAAAATAGCATGGCCTTGCTTTCTTTTAAAAGATACTCAAAAACTTTTTCCCTAATGCTTTGATACTCATAGACAAAAAGATTTCCAATATCTACGTTGTGCTTGAACTGAGTCAAAGTTTTAATACTCTGTTACTAAGGCATGAGCCTAAGTAAGAATCATGGTAGAAAGTATGCCCTTGCTTTCTTTTAAAAGATACTCAAAAACTTTTCCCTAAATGCATTGATACTATAGACAAAAAGATTTCCAATATCTACGGTTGTGC
>JARQOC010004094.1:0-12089 GCA_033576535.1 Allobates femoralis
ATACTCTGCCCCCCCCACAACCCTGTATACTCTGCCCCACCACCCCCCACCCTGTAAAACTCTGCCCCACCACCCCAACCCTTTAAAACCTCCCCACCACCACAGAGCCGTAACCTGCCACCCCAAACCCTGATACTCTCCCCACCACACACCCGTTTTTAAACCCGCCCCACCACAACCCTTATACCCGCCTCACCACCCAAACCCTTATACTCTGCACCACCACACAACCCTGTATACTCTTTCCGCCACCCCACACACGCCTTATACCCCGCCCCACCACCACAGACCCCTGTAACTCTGCCACCACCACAACCCTGTATACTCTGCCACCACCACACATCAGCCTGTATACTCTGCCCCACCCCACATCATTGTATACTCTGCCCACTCCCCACACAGCCCCGTATACTCTGCCCCCACCCACCCACGCGATACCTGACCACCCACACACGCCTGTAATACTCTGCCGACCACCAGATCCAGTATACTCTGCCCACCACCACACACTTCCGCCGCCCCCCGTTATCTCTGCCCCACCCCCCACAACAGCCTGTATACTCTGCCCACCACACCACCTGTATACTCTGCCACCACCCCACACCCTGATACTCTCCACCACCACACAAACGCCTGTATACCCGCGCCACCACCACACACCCTGTATAAATCTGCCACCACCACAAAGCCTTATACTCTGCCCACCACCAACACCTGTTACTCTGCCACCACACACCACAATGCCTGTATACTCTGCCACCACCACAGACACCTATATTCTCCTGGCCACCAACCAACCCCACAGCCTGTATACTCGCCCACCACCCACACAGCCTGTATACTCGCCCCCCACCACCACCACAGATAGTAAAACTCTGCCCCCCACCACACACACCTGTATACTCTGCCAACCACCACACACGCCTGTATACTCTGCCCACCACCACAAAACCTGTTTTACTCTGCCCCACCCACCACACGCCTGTATACTCCCGCCACCTACCACAGAACCTGTATACTCTGCCACCACCAAAGCCTGTATACTCTGCCCACCACCACAGACACCTGTAACTCCTCGCCCACCCCCACACCCCCTGTATACCCCTGCCGCCCCACCCACAACGCCTGTATACTCTGCCACACCACACACGCCTGTATCTCTCCTGCCACCACCACACACCCTGTATACTCTGCCACCCACCACACACGCTTATAACCTGCCACCACCACACACGCCTGTTATACTCTGCCCCCACACCACCCAAAACCCCCTGTATACTCTGCCCCACCACCACGATCCTAAAATACTCTGCCCACCCCCACCAAGACGCCTGTATACTCTGCCACCCCCACACACTGTATACTGCCCCACCACCCACCGCCGAAAAACTCCAAACCCCACCCAACACCGCCTGTATACTCTGCCGCCCCCACCCACACACGCCTTATACTCTGCCGAACCACCACAAAGCCTGTTTACTCTGCCGCCACCCCCACAAAACGCCTGTATACCTCTGCCCCCACCACACACGCATGTATAAATCTGCCACCACCACACACACGCCTGTATACTCTGCCGCCACCACCACACAGCCGTTAACTCTGCGCCACCACCACAGACGCCTGTATACTCTGCACCACCAAACCAACCAACTACCTGTATACTCTGGCCACCCCACCCCCCTGTATACTCTGCCCCCACCACACACGCCTTATACTCTCCGCCACACCAACACTCCGCCTTAACTCTGCCCCCACCACACAACGCCTGTTTACTCGCCCCACCAAACCCCAAAACGCCTGTATACTCTGCCCACCACAAAACCTGTATACTCTGCACCACCACACACGCCTGTATACTCTGCCCCACACACATTATAAATCTGCCACCACCACACACGCCGTATACTCTGCCGCCACCAAACCACAGCCTGTATACTCTGCCGCCCCCCACAACGCCTGTATACTCTGCCCCACCACACACACGCCTGTATACTCTGCCGCCACCACCACAGACGCCTGTATACTCTGCGCCACCACCACAGACAGCCTGTATACTCTGCCACCACCACAGCACGCCTGTATACTCTGCCCCCACCACAACGCATTATACTCTGCCACCACCACAGACACCCTGATACTCTGCCGCCACCACACACACGCTGTATACTCTGCCGCCACACCACAACGCCTGTATACTCTGCCGCCAACCACCACAGACGCCTGTATACCTCTGCCACCACCACAGACGCCTGTATACTCTGCCGCCACCACCACAGATGCCTGTATACTCTGCCACCACCACACACCCTGTTACTCTGCCCCACCATCACACACGCCCTGTATAAATCTGCCACCACCACACACGCCCTTTTACTCTGGCCTACCACCACACACCCTTAACTCTGCCCCACCACCACAACCGCCTGTAATCTCTGCCCCCACCACACACCATGTATACTCTGCCGCCACCACCACAGAAAGCCTGTAAAACTCTGCCCCACCACCACGCTGTAATTCCTCCACCCCACACACGCCTGTATACTCTGCCCCACCCACAAGACCCCCATACTCTGGGCCCCCACCACAGTACCTGTTCTCTGCCCCCACAAAAACACCGTAACTCTGCCCTCACCCAGACACCTGTAACTCTGCCACCCCACACACGCCCGTATACCTTTCAACACCACAGATGCCGTATACCTCCGCCACCCCCAAAGATGCCGTATACTCTTCCCACCCCACAAAAACCTTGCTTGCCCCACCACCACATACCCCTTATCTCTCCGCCACCCCACCCCAACACCCAAAGCTTATACTCTGCCCACCCCCACCCCCGCCCGTATACCTGCCCCCCACAATGTATATCTGCCCCACCAAAAGCCTGTTACCTCCCCCGCAACCACACACGCCCGTAAACCCCCCCGCCACCACCACAAGCCTGTATAAAATCGCCGCCACCCCCAAAAAACGCCTGTTACTCTGCCACCACCCAGCCCTATACTCTGCCCCACCACAGATGCCGTATACTCTGCCACCACCACAACGCCGTATATCTGCCACCACCAAGATCCTTACCTCCGCCACCACCCCAATCCCTTTCCCCCCGCCCCACCACCCACCTGTTACTCTGCCCCCCCACCCCAAGCCTGTATACTCTCCCCCACCACCACCAACCCCCTATATCTCCCCCACCCCAAAAAACCCCGATACTCTGCCCACCACCACAAAACCATTAAACCTGCCCCACCACACACCCTGTATACTCGCCCCACCACCCCCACGCCCTTTTACTCTGCCACCACCACAAAGCCTGTATACTCGCGCCCCCCACAACGCCTGTATACTCTCCCACCACCACCAGCCTGTATATCTGCCCCCACCACAACGCTGTATCTCTCCACACCCACACGCCCGTATACTTGCCCCACCACCCACAACGCCTGTTCCTGCCACCACCCCAAACCTTATCTCTCCCCCACCACCACACACCCTGTACTCGCCCCACCACCCCCAAACCCCGTATATCTGGGGCCCCCCACCAAAAACCCCCCTTATATCCCGCCGCCCCCCCCAACAACCCCTTATACTCTGCCACCACCACAAAACCCCTAAATACTCTCCCCCACCCCACACACGTGTATACCGCCCCACCACACACGCTTATACCTGGGGCCCCCACCCCAAAACCCTTATAACTCTGCCGCACCACCACCACCCCATACCCGGGCCCCCACCACAGAGCCCGTAACTCTCCCCCCCACCACACACGCCTGTATACCCCCCCCCCAAAAACCAACCCCACCACCATGTATACTCTGCCACCACCAAAGCCTGTATACTCTGCCCCACCCCCACAACCCTGTATCTTGCCCCCCACACACGCCTTTTATCGCCCCCCACCCCACCTTATAACCCCCCACCCAACCCCAACCCCACACTCCTTATACTCTGGGCCCCCACCACAGCTGTAAACTCTGCCACCCCACAAAACCCTTATACTCTCCACACCCCCGAACCTGTATACCGCCCCAACCAACACCCCGTAATCTGCCACCCCACCACAATCCTGTATACTCTGCCGCCACCACCAAAAACCCTGTTACCTCCCACCACCAGAACCTTTCTCTGCCGCCCCCAACCCCCAACCCTTTTCTCTCCCCACCACCACACACGCCTGGGATACTCTGCCACCCCCCCAATACCCCGTTATCTGCCCCACCACCCAAAGCCTTATACTCTGCCGCCACCACCACGAGCTGTTTCTCTGCCCCCACCACAACCCCGTAACTCCCCCCCACCACAAACCTGTTACTCCGCCCCACAACACCTGTATACCTGCCCCCACCACCACAACGCCTTATACCCCCGCCCCCCCAACCTTTAAACCCCCCACAAACCCCCTGTTTTTTCCACCAAAACCAACCACAAAACCCTTTTACTCTGCCCCTCCCACCAACACCCCCACCCACAGTATACCTCCCCACCCCACCAACCGAACCCCGCCTTTTACTCTGCCCCAAACCCCCCCCCAACGCCTTATACTCTTTCCCCACCACACAGCCTGTATACTCTGCCACCCCCCAACCCTGTATACTCTGCCACCACCACCCAAAAACCCCGTAGATACTCTCCCCACCACACACACCCTGTATACTCCCCCCCCCGCCACCACCAACAGGCCCCGATACTCCCCACCACCACAGAGCCTGTATCTCTCCCCCCAACCACAAATACCTTAATCTGCCCACCCCAACCTTTTACCTCCCCCCCACCCCCACGCCTTATACCTGCCCACCACCACAGAAAACCCCTTTCGGCCCCACCCAACCCTGTTCTTGCCCCCACCACCCCACCCCTGTAACCCCCGCCCCCCCACCCCTTTTCCCCCCCCTGTATACTCTCCCCCACCCCCCAAGCCTTATACTCTGCCCCCCCCACCAACTGTAAATTTTTCCCCACCACCACACACTTTCCTCCCCACCACAAGCCTGTTTAATCTGCCCCACCCCCACAACGCCTTTTTACTCCCACCACCCCCCAAAACCCTGTATACTTGCCACCACCACACACGCCCGATACTCTGCCGCCACCCCCACAAAACCCCCCTTATACTCTCCCCACCCCCAAACACCCTTAACTCGCCCCACCACAAAACGAATCTCCCCCAACCCCCCCCCCTGTTACTCTGGGCCCCCACCACAAGCCCGTATACTTGCCCCCAAACCCCAAAGCCCTTTATCTTGGGGCCCCCACCACCCCAAAGCTTAACTCTGCCGAAACCACCCACAAGCCTTATTCTCTCCAACCCCACACCCTTTTACTTGCCCCCCCCAAAAAAGCCCGTATACTCCCCGCCAACCCCCCAAACCCCCCACCCCGCCTTATCTCTGCCCCACCACCACACACCCCTTTTCTCTGCCCCACCAAACCCTGTATACTTGCCCCACCACCCCAACCGTATTTAAAAACCGCCTTTATACCGGCCACCACCACAACCCCCTTTTACCCCCGCCCCCACAAAACACGCCCCGTAACCCGCCCCACCCCATCCTGTATAAAATCTGGGCCCCCACCAAAACCCTTTTACCCCCGCCCAACCAAACAACACCCCTTTTCCTGCCCCCCAAAACCACCCCACACCCCCTGTATACTCTGCCACACCACCCCCCGCCGTATATCTGCCCCAAACCACCACAACCCGATACCTGCCCCACCACCAAAGAGCCTTATACTCTGCCCCCACCACCAAGAGCCTTATACCTGCCCCCCACCACCACCAAACCGGCCCCCCCCCACCCATTGCCCCACCCACAGATCCTTATCCTCCCCCCCCACCACCACAAACCTGATCTCTGCCCCACCACAACCCCGTTTTCTCTGCCCCCACCCCAAAAGCCTTTTTACCGCCGCCAAACCCCCACAACCCTTAAATTGGCCCCCCCACCCAACACCATTCCGCCCCCCCCCAAACCCGTAACTCTGCCCCCCCCCTAAACCCCAACCCTTTAAAAATCTGCCGCCACCCCCAAAAAAGCCCCTATCTCTGCCACCAACCACGAAACCCCCCCTGTTATCTCCCGCACCCCCCACAGTTTAAACAAACCCCCTTTTATCTGCCCCCACCCCCACGCATTTTCTCTGCCCCCACCACACACCCCCTTAACTCTGCCGCCACCACCCCTTTAAAAACACACACCCCCGTATACCTGCCCCCCACCCCAAACCCCGTTACTCTGCCACCCCCAAACGCCGTAACTTGAAACCCCACCCGAGCCCCATAACGCCCCCCACCACCAAATTTCCGTTTTTCCTGCCCCACCCCCCCCAAAACACCTCATCTTGCCCCACCCCAAAACCCATTTCCTGCCCCCCCCCCACCCACACCCTGTTACTTCCCACCCACCACCACGCCTGTATACTCTCCGCCACCACCACAGATCCCCCTATACTCTGCCCGCCCCACCACGATGCCTGTATCTCTGCCCCCACCCCAGAGGGGTGTATACTCTCCCCCCAACCAAGCCCGTAACTCTGCCACCCCCACAGACACCTGTATACTCCCACCCCCACAACCCCTTTATACTCGCCGCCCACCACAGACCCTTTTAAACTTGCCCCACCACAACCCCTGTTTTCTCTCCCCCACCCCCGCCCCCCCACCCGTATACTCTGCCGCCACCACCCACCCTCTATCTCTCCCCCCCACCACAACACCCGTAAATTTTGCCCCACCACCACCAACGCTTATACTTGCCCCCCACCACACAGCCTGTATCCGCCACCAACACAAGCCTTATACTCGCCGCCACACCCAGACCTTATACTCTGCGCCACCACCAAACCCCGTATACTCTGCCACCACACAACCCCTTAAACTCTGCCCCCACCACCCAAACCTTAACTCTGCCCCCCACAACCCCCTGTAACTCTGCCCCCCACCCCCCACTTTCCCGATACCGCCCCCCCACCAAGATCCTGAAACCCCCCCGCCCCACCACAACCCCTTTTAACCTGCCCCACCACACACCCCCTTTTTTTGCCCCAAAAACCCCCTAACCCCCCACCCCCCCCTGTTTTTAAAAAAAAATTTTAAAAAAATTTTAAAAAAAACTTTTTGGGACCCCCCAAACCCCCCCGAAAAACCTCGCCAAAACCCCCCAGTTAAAACCAAATTTGCCCCCAAACCCCACCCAAGGGAAATTTTTTATACTCGCACCACCAACAAACGCCTGAATCTGCCCCCACCCAGATTGTATACTCTCCCCCACCACAAAACCTTTTATCCTTGCCCCCCACCAAGAATTAAACTTGGACCACCTCCCCAAAACCTTAAATCTCGGCCAAAAACAAGTTGGGTATCTGGGCCCCAAACCCCACAACCCGGGAAACTCCCGCCACCCCCACAACCCCGTTTTTATCGACCCCACCACAAACGCCTCTATACTTAAACAGAACCCCGTATACTCTCCCCCCCCCCACCCTTTTTTAAAACCCAAACCCCGAACTTGCCCCGAAAACCAACCAATTTAACTCTGCCCCCACACACGCCGATCCCCCTGCCCCCCCCCTCTCCCCCTTTCCGCCGCCCCAAAACCCCACAGAAACCCCCTTTTACTCCCGCCACCCCCACAGAGCCTGAACTCTGCCACCCCCACACCCCTGATATCTGAAAAAATCCCTTTCCCCACCACCCCAAACCCCCTGTAACTCGCCACCCCCCACACACCCTTAACTTGCCCCCAAACCCCCCTTATACTCTGCCCCCCCAAAACCTTATACTCTGCCCCCCCCAAACCAAAAAGCCTATACTCCCGCCCCACCAAAACCCATTTGACCCCCAACAAACCTGTATACTCTGCCCCACCACAGCCTTAACTCTCCCACCCCAAACCCTTATCTTGCCACCACCACACACCCTTTAAAACCCGCCCCCACCCCCCAAAGCCCGTATACTCTGCCCCACCAACCCCGCCTTTACTCTGCCCCCACCCCAATGTATAACTGCCACCCCACCACACCCTTTCGAAAAACAATTTTTGCCCAAACCCCCCAACCCGTATTCCCGCCACCCCCCCAAAAGATCCCTTTTTACTTGCCCCCCCAAAAGCCCTTACTCTGCCCCCACCCCACAACCCTCTACTCTGCCGCCACCCCCCAAAAGCCGTAAATTTTGCCCCCCCCAAGGTTCCCCCACCACCCAATGCCCTTTTACTCTCCCCCACCACAGACCTTTACCTGGGCCCCCACCCCAGAAACCCCGATCTCTGCCCCCCCACCAACCCCCTTATCCTGCCCCCCCACCAAAAGCCTGTATACTTCCCCACCACAACCCCTTTTTACCTGGGGCCCCCTCAAAACCCCTTTTATCTCCCCCCCAAGCCCAACCCCAAACCCAGACCTTTATCTCCCCACCCCAAAAAAAGCCTGTAACTCGCCCCACCACAAACCTAAATTTTTCTCCCCCCACACACCCTTAAACCTGCCCCCAAAACAACCCCCCGTATACTCTGCCACCCCCACAACCCCTTAACCTGCCCCACCACACACGCCTGTATACCTGCCCCACCACACAACGTAAACTCTGCCCCCCAAAACCCGCCTTAACCCTTTCCCCACCCCCCCAACACCCCTTTTATTCGGCCCAACCCCCAACCCGTATCCTGGGCCCCCCACCACAAGCCTTATCTCCCCCAAACCCCCACCACGCCCTTTAACCTGCCCCCAAACCCCAATCCTTATACTCTCCCCACCACCAAACCTGTATACTCTCCCCACCACAACCCCATCCTGAAAACCCCTAATCTCCCCCACCAAAAACCCCGTTACTCTCCCCACCACAAAACCTTATACCTCCCCCCGCCAACCCCCCCCCACACAAAGCCCCTTTTAAATCTGCCCCCCCCCCAAACCCCCCCCACCCCACAACCCTTATTCCCCCCCAACCCCCAAACCCTGTAAACTCTGCCCCACCACCAACACCCGGGATACTCTCCGCCACCCCCACCCTGATCTTCCGCCCCCCACAGACCTTTTTAAAATCTGCCCCCCACCCCAACCTGTATACTCTGCCACCCCCACACACCCTTTATCTGCCCCCCAAAACCCCCCACAGCCTTATATCTTCCCCACCACCACAACACCTGTATACTCGCCACCCCCCCAAAACCCCTTATCTTCCCCCCCCACAACCCGTTACTCTCCCCCACCACACACCCTTTTTCTGCCACCACCACAAACCCCCGTATCTCTGGGCCAAACCCCCACAACCCTGATACTCTGGCCCCCCCCCACCGAACCCCGTATAACTTCCCCCCACCACAGTCCTTATACTCTGCCAACCCCAAAAACCGCCCCCCACCCCAAACCCCCTTTTACTCTGCCCCACCACAATTTCCCGTAACTCTCCCCCCCACCCACAAACCCGTATACTCCGCCACCACCCACAGCCCTTTTAAATTTTCTGGGCCCCCCCACAAAACCCCCGTATCTTGCCCCACCACACCCTGTATACTTGGCACCACCAAACCCTTTCTCTCCCCCACCCCCCAAAACCCCTTTTAAAAAAAAGCAATACTCCCCCCACCACCCCAACGCCTTTAAATCTGCCCCCACCCACACCCGTATACTCTCCACACCCCAATTTACTTGCCGCCACCCCACCCAAACCCTTTATACTCTGCCCCCCCACCCAACCCCTGTAACTTGCCCACCCCCCCACAAAGCCTGTAACTTGCCCCACCCCACCCCTGTTTTCTGCCCCCCAAAACACACCCTGTACCTGCCACCCCCCACACGCCCGAAACTTCCCCCCCACCACAAAAACCCTTAAACTCGCCGCCCCCACCACACACCCTTTTTCCGCCCCACCACCACACACCCCGTATTCTGCCCACCACCCACCCCTGTTAAAATCTCGCCCCACCCCCACACACGCCTTAACTCTGCACCCCCCAAAACCCTGTTTTCTCTCCCCCCCCACCACAAGCGTAACTTCCCCACCACAACCCTGTATACTCGCCCCACCCCAACCCTTTGATTACCGCCACCCCCCAAACGCCTTAAAACTCTGCCCCACCACCCCAACCGCTTTTACTTGCCCCAACCCACACAACCCTTAGCCCCACCCCCCAACGCCTGTATACCTTCCCGCCACCACCCACAACGCTCTATTCCCCGCCACCCCACAGCCTGAAAATTCTCCCCCACCCCCACACAAAGCCCAACTCTGCCCCACCACAACCCTGTATACTCTCCCCCACCACAAAAAACTGTATACTCTGCCCCCCCACCCACACGCCTGTTACTCTGCCCCCCCAAGGGCCAAATTCCCCCACCAAAAAGCCTGTAAACTTGCCCAAACCCCAAGGAATTTCTCTGCCCGCACCCCCCAACACCTGATTCCGCCCCCCCAAACCCCCACCACCCCTTATACCTGCCCCCCCACCAACACGCCTTATACCCCTGCCCCCCCACCACAATCCTTATACTCTGCCGCCAACCAAGAGCCTGTTAAAACCCGCCCACACCCACCCCTTTCTCGCCCCCACCACAACTGTTCTCTCCCCCAACACAGTTTTTTTTTCCCCCTGCCCCACCACAACCCTTAACTCTGCCCCCCAACCAAAAACGCCTTTATACCCCCCCACCACCCAGCCCTTATCTGCCAACCCCCACCCTGTTCTCTTCCCCCCCACACCCCCACACCCGTATAACTCTGCCCCACCAAAACCCCCTTTTCTCCCCCCACCCAACCACACCTTTATCTCTGCCCCCACCACCCCCTGATACCTCCCCCACCACCCACCCTTAACTCTGGCCCCCACCACAAGCCTTATACTCTGCCGCCACCCCAAAACCCCAAGCCCCTTTAAACTCCCGCCCACCACAACCCGTATACTTGCCCCCACCAAAACCCCGTAATCTGCCCCCCACAACCCTGTATACTCTGCCCCCCAACCCCCCAACCTGTAACTCTTTCCCCCCCACCAAAAAACCCTGTTTAAACTCTGCCCCTCCCCCCCCACAAAACACCCCGTATACCTCCCCCACCACAAACCCCGTATACTCGGGCCCCCACCCCACACGCCTTATACTCTGCCCCCCCCCATTCCCCCCCACCAAATGCCTTTACCTCCCCCACCAAACCCCCCGTTACCGCCACCCCCCAACCCCGTTACTCTGGCCCCACCACAAAACCCCGTATACTCTGCCCCCCCACAGACCCTATACTTGCCACCACCACAGAACCCCGTATACTCTGCCACACCACACACCCTGTATACTCTGCCCCACCACAAGCCTGTATACTCTCCCCCACCACCAAAAAGCCTGTAACTCTGCCCCACCACCCCACACCCTTCTTGCCGCCCACCACACACCTGTATCTCTGCCGCCACCACACAACCCTTATACTCTGCCCACCACCACCACCCCTTTACCCGGGGCCACCACCCCAAGCCTTAACTCTGCCCCAACCCCCCACAATCCGCGTAACTCTGCCACCCCAAAAACAGCTTATACCTGCCACCCCCAGAAACCTGTAAATCCCCCCCACCACAGAACCCTTAATCTGCCCACCACCCCAAACCCGTATACCCCCTTCCCCCCCACAACCCGTATATCTCCAAAACCCCCAAGCCTATTCTGCCGCCACCCCCAAAAAGCTTAACTCTGCCCCCACCAAACCCGAACCCCTACTCCCCCGCCCCCACCACAACACCTGTTCCTGCCCCACCACCCCAAAACGCGTTTTATTGGCCCCCACCACCGCCCGTATACCGCCACCACCCCCCACACCCAACCCCCCCACCCCAACCCTTTCCTCCACCCCCACGAGCTGTATACTCCCGCTACCCCCCACCCAACCTGATCCCCCCCCACCCCCCCCCCCAAAACCCCTTTTCTCTGCCCCCCCCCCACAACGCCTGTATACCCGCCACCACCACCAACCCCTGTTAAAAAAAATTTTAAAAAAGCCCATCTCTGGGCCCCCACCACAAGCCTTATACTCTCCCCCCACCACAAAAGCCTGTATAACCTCGCCCCACCCCAAGCTTATACTCTCCCCACCACACACCCCTTATCTT
>JARQOC010004095.1:0-12081 GCA_033576535.1 Allobates femoralis
TTGTTGGAAAAATAAAAGTTTTAAAAAAAGGGTTTTTAAAACTAACAGGTTTACGTCCTTGTACAGTTACACTTTTCTACTGTTGACATCTTCTGGGAACTTCAGTGTTTTCATGTGATTGGCATTACCAGGATGCTGCAAATTTTGATATATCTATTATCTATCTATCAATCTATCTTCTATCTATCTATCTATCTACTATCTACTACTATCTATCTATCATCCACTACCTATATTCTCCACTTTTATATCTATCTGATCATCGTAAAAGATCCATGTGTTCAATTCAATCTATATCTTCATCATTGTGATGACTATTTTCTTACAATTAAGTTCACTTAGGACTATGAATCAATACCTATTGTGATAAACATATAGATAAAGGAGCAACACAGCTTAGCTTTTAGGGAAAATTATAAACAGTTTACCCTTTTCTGGAAACTTCATTTTTTTTGGCTTTTTGTGGATGCTTATATTTTTGTATAAGTAGGTTTCTTAGTCATCTATGCACATCTATCTTCTTCCTCCAAACACCATAGACCGTCTTTATATCTATCTACCATAAGTTCCAGCCTGAATCACTACAATCATGTGTGAATACTTTGATATAAAATAATTCAGCTTTATTAGAATAAAAATTTAGAAACTGTTTTGTAAACAAGATTTTGCTTTTTTTGGCATGTTTTATCTTTGAAATGGTTCTTGTACATATTGTCAGTATCGTTTGCCCAAAATAGCATAGGATGAGTTAGAACTGGCTTATCGTATGCCTCACGGGAACGTGGCTTGTAAAAGACCACTTCAATATAATCATTTGTCTTTGAACTGTTGGGTGAAGACATAACTTATCATGACTTGTTGGTTTGGTCTTGGTTATAAAATAGTGCTCTTGATAATAGAAAGCTATATAGTGAAAGGCTCAACCCGGTTTAAAGACCATGTATGGGTTAATTCATATTTGTCTTTTGAACATATTCGGGAAACATCATTTTTTGCATTTGGTGGCATTGGGTGGATAAATAAATAACTGTATTAATGCTAAAATCGTATAGTGCAATCTATCCATCTGTTATCTTCATTATCTATTATCCATTACCTATTTTCTCTCCATTTTCTGTAGTTGCATTACAAAGGGTTCTGCAACTAGCTCTAATCTATCATCATGTGTGATATACACATATTATAGGTATAATAATACTATCTATCATTTGAAAAATACAATCAACTTCCGTTTTTTTTTTGATAACAAATTTGCTATAATACAATATTTATCTTTTAAAGTAACAATTTAATTACGCAGCCTGAATGGCCACCAATCATGTGCTAAACCATGAAAGGTGAGCATAGTTTGAAGAACCCTATGCATTTAATAATAAAACCATGCGGAGTCTTTGAAACACACACAAACTTATTTGGCTTTTTTTTAGATATTTACTTTTAAGTACTGTTTTGTACAAACTTCCAGGACTTTTCATACAAGCGATACAGTGACTTGCTCTTGGGCTTTGGATCATGCCCCTGGGGACGTATGTTGACAACTTTGCATAGGATTATGTATAATATGCGCTTTAATGTTGAAAAAAAAAAAAAATCATGGAACAGTGGCTGTAAAAGACCAGGCTGTGTCAATATCAATCATTTGTCTTTGAACACTCATTGGGTGAAGACATATTTTCTTGCACTTGGTGAGTTTTGGTTCTGGATAAAATAAAATAACCTGTATAATAGAAAAGCTGTATAGTAGAAAACAGGCTCCATCACAGGTTTAGTCCTTGTACGGTTAGCACTTTTACTACTGTTTGACCATCTTCTGGGAACTTCAGTGTTTGCATGTGATTGGCATTACCAGGGTGCTGCTAATATTTTGATATCTATCTATCTATCTATCTATCTATCTATCTATCTATCTATCTATCTATCTCTATCCAACTACCTATATCTCTCCATCTTTTTTATTATCTATCTACAATAAAAGGTTCACAACAGCTCTCAATCACTACCAATCATGTGTGTATATACACATATGGATAGGTAGAAGTAAAACACCTATGCATTTGAGAAAAAATATAAAAACATGGTTTTTTGAAAAAACAAAATTTTTGGCTTTTTTTTGGATGTTTTATCTTTGTAAAGTAAGGTTCTTAGTACACATATTGGCCAGTAACTGTTTGCCCATAAACCATGAAAGGTGACTTAGATCTGATGGGTCCCTGTCCTACATGCCCTACCGGGGACGGAGCTTTGATACACACACATACATTCAGCTTTATATAAATATACAGACTTTAGAACTGTTGTCAAACTCAGGCCTATCAGTCAAGTGATCATGTGACTTGCTCTGTGGCTTTGGTCTTCCTGTTATATCATGTGCTCATTTGCATAGGATGATGTCACAATGGCTTATGTGATGTCATGGAACAGTGGCTGTAAAAGACCAGGCTGTGTCAATATCAATCATTTGTCTTTGAACACTCATTGGGTGAAGACATATTTTCTTGCACTTGGTGAGTTTTGGTTCTGGATAAAATAAAATAACCTGTATAATAGAAAAGCTGTATAGTAGAAAACAGGCTCCATCACAGGTTTACGTCCTTGTACAGTTAACACTTTTACTACTGTTTGACCATCTTCTGGGAACTTCAGTGTTTGCATGTGATTGGCATTACCAGGGATGCTGCTAATATTTTGATATCTATCTATCTATCTATCTATCTATCTATCTATCTATCTATCTACTATCTATCTATCTATCTATCTATCTATCCATCCAACTACCTATATCTCTCCATCTTTTTATATCTATCTATCTATCTATCTATCTATCTATCTATCTATCTATCTATCTATCTATCCATCCAACTACCTATATCTCTCCATCTTTTTATATCTATCTATCTACAATAAAAGGTTCACAGCAGCTCTGAATCACTACCAATCATGTGTGTATATACACATATGGATAGGTAGAAGTAAAACACCTATGCATTTGAGAAAAAATATAAAAAACATGCGTTTTTTGAAAAAACAAAATTTTTGGCTTTTTTTTGGATGTTTTATCTTTGTAAAGTAAGGTTCTTAGTACACATATTGGCCAGTAACTGTTTGCCCATAAACCATGAAAAGGTGAGCTTAGATCTGATGGGTCCCTGTCCTATCATGCCACTACCGGGGGCGGAGCTTTGATACACACACATACATTCAGCTTTATATAAATATACAGACTTTAGAACTGTTGTCAAACTCAGGCCTATCAGTCAAGCTGATCATGTGACTTGCTCTGTGGCTTTGGTCTTCCTGTTATTATCATGTGCTCATTTGCATAGGATGATGTCACAATGGCTTATGTGATGTCATGGAACAGTGGCTGTAAAAGACCAGGCTGTGTCAATATCAATCATTTGTCTTTGAACACTCATTGGTGAAGACATATTTTCTTGCACTTGGTGAGTTTTGGTTCTGGATAAAATAAAATAACCTGTATAATAGAAAAGCTGTATAGTAGAAAACAGGCTCCATCACAGGTTTATGTCCTTGTACGGTTAGCACTTTTACTACTGTTTGTCCATCTTCTGGAAACATCAGTGTTTGCATGTGATTGGCATTACCAGGGTGCTGCTAATATTTTGATATCTATCTATCTATCTATCTATCTATCTATCTATCTATCTATCTATCCAACTACCTATATCTCTCCATCTTTTTATATCTATCTACAATAAAAGGTTCACAACAGCTCTCAATCACTACCAATCATGTGTGTATATACACATATGGATAGGTAGAAGTAAAACACCTATGCATTTGAGAAAAAATATAAAAACATGCGTTTTTTGAAAAAACTAAATTTTTGGCTTTTTTTTGGATGTTTTATCTTTCTAAAGTAAGGTTCTTAGTACACATATTGGCCAGTAACTGTTTGCCCATAAACCATGAAAAGGTGAGCTTAGATCTGATGGGTCCCTGTCCTACCATGCCCCTACCGGGGGCGGAGCTTTGATACACACACATACATTCAGCTTTATATAAATATACAGACTTTAGAACTGTTGTCAAACTCAGGCCTATCAGTCAAGCTGATCATGTGACTTGCTCTGTGGCTTTGGTCTTCCTGTTATATCATGTGCTCATTTGCATAGGATGATGTCACAATGGCTTATGTGATGTCATGGAACAGTGGCTGTAAAAGACCAGGCTGTGTCAATATCAATCATTTGTGGTCCAAGATGGCCGCTGAACAGGGAGGCTGCGTCTGATAGAGCTCTCCATACACGCCACAGCATCCACAGCCATCTAGCCTCAAAGAGCCCTAAATCTGCCCCTAAAACATCACCAGCTGCAACGTACAGCACCAGGAACCCGGTGGACCTGGACACGAGGACCAGCTGAGCCTCTGCACGATCACTCCTGGTGGGTTTCATCTGCTCCCCCCTCCCCTCCATTTTGGATTCCATCCCGTTCCCCTACTACAAACGCTCCGGGTGCCTGCTAGATGACATCGGTCGCCACACACTGCATTTGTCGGGTCTGCGGTGACCAGGAGAGACCGATAGGGAAATAGGAGCGGTGAGAGAGGGAGCGCGGGGACCGCAGCTTACTTCCGGTGCAGCCGCCATTGAAGAGAAGCGCGGGCAGTGAACATCGGGCCTGCGGTCTGTGGAGTACGGCAGGACACAGGCAGCACAGGCTCCAGCGTCGGACCACCTCCCACCGGTAGGCAGGAGAGTCGGCTGTCTGGCGTGAGTGTCGGGTGCGGATGGTGGCGGGATACCGGCAGCGGAGGTGTGGAGGGACACGCAGTTTGCCCAGCTACTGGGACTTCTCCTGGAGCAAGGTGAGGCTCGGTCGTTCAGGAGGAAATTAGAGGGCACCGACGGTGGATCAGGGTACACCGGAGTGTGCCTGCTGGCCTCAGCGGTCCCCCATTCAGTGGGCACCATTATGCTCCTTTCTGTCGGGCTTCTACTGCTCGTTTCCCCATCTCTGGCCACAACAGCATTATAGGGAGCCTCTGTTGTGCATTTGCTGGGAAGATTCAGGATTCCTTTATTTATGCTACTGCAACCCACTAATTTAAGGCACCCCTGAACTTCATTGCTTTATTGAGAGACTCTCTCCCTGTTCACTTCATCATTAACACACTGATCTTGTCTCTGGAGGAATCCTTTTTATATCATACAAAGCAGACATCCTGCGGTCTGGTGCGCCATCTAGTGGTCATTCAGAGACATTACCTAACTCTCCTTCTACAGCAGCTCAAACCTGCATTCTGGTGGCCAGCCGGATAAACAACTGAGAAGTGTATGTCACTGTAATGATGCACCTCATGATAGCTCTCTAAGGTTGTTACGTCTGACAGCTAAAAGTATGCCCTACACTCCTCCAAAGGCATTTAGTCAGTAAAGATACTTTATGAACAAAACTACAAGTCTCAAGTGGCAGGGGAAATGTCCTAATCCTTGATGTTATAGGACGCTGACCAGGATCATTCATAAGCGGCTCTAATCACAGTCCCTACTGCTTTCTTGCGGCTCTGCCCTCTCTCTCCGGTGCCTTCTCGTTGGGTGCACAGATGGGGAAGACCAAGCCGGGTTCCCGCGACCCGGCCCGGAGGATTCCGGACTTCTTTGTCCCCCCCCCTCATCTGGCACAAGAAGCTAAAATGATGCCGCAGTCACCTAGGGCTGCACGCGCCGCAAAACGAGCTCCTCTTCGGCAGACCAAAACAATGTGGATACCGGGACTGAAGAGCCCCCTCTCACTACATCTCTTCTCAAAACTCTACTAGGAGAACTGCGTTCCTCTCTGCAGGAGGATATGCGTAATATGGTGGCCACTTAAGATCGGAGGTGGAAGATCTGGGGGGACGTACAGATCATCTTGAAAGAAAGATGTCGGAGCTGGTGGCGTCACATAATAGCCTATGGGATGGCACGAGGCACTGGATGCACGAGCCCTAAAGACCCAGTCAAAGACCCTGGACCTGGAAGATAGATCCAGGAGAAACAACGTCAAACTTAGAGGGGTAGACGAATCGGTCTCGGCCCAGGATCTGAGAGCTTTCCTACAAGAATTTATGATGGCTGTTCTTCCCCAAACAGATAAAAAGCTTCTGATAATTGATAGAATCCATCGCCTTCGCAAACCACCCAGCCTGGCAGCTTCCATACCCAGAGATGTGTTGGCTCGTGTCCATTTCTTCGAATTGAAGGAAGAATTCCTGTATGCTCTCCGGGGTTTGCCTGAGTTACCTGAGAAATTTGCCTCCATCAAAGTTTTTCCGGATCTCTCACCAGGCACGCTGGCACTGCGACGTGCCTTTGCCCCACAGACTGCTATTTTGAGAGACAAAGGTATTCAATATCGATGGGGATACTATCCCACGAGGCTTCTTATTAAGAAGAACGGCGCCTTCACAACCTGCCTTACTCCCAGTCAAGCTGCCAAAAATCTTGTCCGTTGGGGTCTCATCCCTCCGGGATCCCTGCCTCAAAAGACACTGGTCAGCCTGAGGCGGACACTCTCACCGCTGCCGATCACCATATTGACACTGAATGGGAGGCTACCTGAGGGGACTTTTCAAACAACGGTCCTGGTTAGATCCTTTTTTTCTCGGAGTAGAAGTTTTTTCCCTTTCTCTCCTTTTTTCTGCTTACTATTTTTGCTTCTGTGGACTGTAGCTCCACGTATTTGCTGACTTGTCAGCCTTGATTTTTTGGTGACTTTTTTTTGTCACCTGTAGATTCAGACCTCGTCTGAATGAACACTGTTTCTGTGTTTTTTGTTTGTATGTCTTGTCTCTTCATTCCTTCCCTTTCCTTCCCTCTTCTTCCCTTAAGATGTTCCAGGCGTTCATTTACTTTATTACGGTGAAATTTCTGAAGGATTATTATGTTATGATATCACATGCTTTTTTCTATGAACCACCATGAGTGTTACTATATTTTCTCAGAATGTTAATGGCCTCAATTCCCATGCAAGAGAGCTATGGTCTGGCGTCAGCTCTGTAAATTACGTCATCAGATAATCTGTCTCCAAGAGACGCACTTGATAGAAAAGGACAATTTTAGAATGAAATCTGATATGTATCCTCACCGTTTTTTTGCAGGCGGACAAAACGAAAAAAAACTGGAGTTGCAATATTCTTCAATAGAGATGTAGTATTTCAGTTAGTTCAAACAATCTCAGACCCCTCTGGTAGATATTTGATAATATTATGCATCATTAACAATGCCCCCTTTACGATAGCCTCGATTTACGGTCCCAACACTGGTCAACTTAAATTTTTGAAATCCGTCTTGCAGATTCTTGGAGATGTTCAACATGGACATAAAATAATAGCAGGTGATTTCAATGTTCCTATTTCAAAAGTACTGGATTGTTCGGTCCCCTCAACCTCAAGAGGTGAAGCTGGTCCCCTTGTCCGTCTCCATGGTTGCATGACATTTGGCGATATCTTCATTGCAGTGAGAGAGACTACACGTATATGTCATCTAGACACGCATCTTATAGCAGGATCGATTATATCCTGGTAGATGATGTGGCTCTCCTCACTGTACTGCTGCGTCAATTGGCAATATTTCATGGTCAGACCATGCTCCAGTGACAGTCTCACTTAAAGATCCCTTGGCCATTTCTCCTCCCTCACGATGGCGTCTAAATACTCAATTACTAACTGACCAATCTAATGTTTCCACTTTGGATTCATACCTTAAAGAATTTTTCGGTAATAATGATCTACCAGAGACTCAGCCGGATGTGTTATGGTTTTACACATAAGGCAGTTATGCGGGGCCATTTACTTAAAATTGCAGCCATCCAGAAGCGTAAATACACTCAAACATTAAAGGACGCTTTGTCTGAGATCACGCGTTTGGAGTCTCAGCACAAAGCCGCCCCTACTGCGGCTTTGCTCTCAGATCTCAATAAGGCTCGTTTAGTGGTTCGGCAGTTAATGCTTCGCTCAACAGCCAATGCACTGCGGAAAACCAGGGCTAAGTTTTATGCCATGGGAGATCGTGCTGGTGCCTTGTTAGCCAGGCGTGTCAAGAAAGGTGAATTACAGGCGAGGATTCCCTTTATTTCTGGTCCAAACTCATCAAAAATCTATAACCCTATCCAAATTGCTAACGAATTCGCCTCTTACTATTCGGATCTTTATAATCTGCGAGATGACTCTTCGGTGCCCCAGCCCTCTCCTGATGTCATCTCTGCCTTCCTGGAAAGAGCAGCCCTTCCTAGCATTACTCCTGAACAATTATCTTCATTAAATTCCCCAATTCTTCTCTCTGAACTTTCTCAAATCATAAAAAATTCTAAAAAAATCCTCAGCCCCTGGACCAGATGGGTTCTCCTTTCCTTATTACGCCCAGTTCTTTCCCGTTCTTGGTCCATATCTGCTACGTCTTTTAATCATTGGGCTCAATCCGGTTGTATCAGGCGCGAGGGGTTGGAAGCCTCGATAGCCACCCTTCCTAAACCTGGCAAGCCCCCAACCACACCTTCCAACTTTCGCCCCATCGCTCTGCTTAATGCAGATGTAAAAATTTATGCCAAATTGTGGCCAACCGTCTTCTTACATGTATTGCCCTCTCTTATTCATCCTGACCAGGTAGGATTTGTTCTGGGTAGGCAGACGAGGGATGGCACAAGACGTTTGATAAATCTGCTAGACGTGGTGGAGAGGGGCACATCCCCAGTGCATTCCTTTCACTTGATGCTGAGAAAGCGTTTGATCGGGTGCACTGGGGGTACTTGGAGAGTACCTTACGAAAGTTTGGGTTTGGCGGCGTTATTGCAAGAGCCATAATGGCCTTGTACTCCAATCCAAGTGCCTCAGTTCGGGCCTCTGGTTTCCATTCCCGAACTTTCTCTATTTCAAATGGCACGAGGCAAGGTTGCCCCCTCTCTCCACTGATTTTTGCATTGATCATGGAACCTCTTGCTGCCGTTGCTCGCCAGTCCCCAGACATTAGGGGGATACAGGTTGGTCCCACTGAATATAAGATCAGTTTGTATGCAGATGATGTGGTCTTCACCTGCTCCGATCCTCAGCATTCCTTAAAAGCAATTTCGGATCTCCTACGAGATTTCTCTGCAGTTTCATATTATAGGCTCAACATATCCAAATCAACTCTCTTCCCTCTATTCCTTCCCCTGCCACTTCAAATCAATCTTCAAACTACCTATCAGTACATGTGGTCCCCCACGGGATTCTCTTACTTGGGTATTAAATTGACACGCTTGGCTGACTTGGTACGAACTAACTGTGAGGCCCTCGTTGCGGACCTTCGGGCTGATGTTGGGAAATTTTCTGAGGCTGCGCTTTCATGGATGGCTCGCATACAGGTAGTCAAGATGATGTTATTGCCGAAACTAATATACATGTTCAGGTGCTTACCTCTCCACATCTCTTCGAGACGTATCTTGTTGTTTCAATCTATTATAGACGCCTTTATATGGAGTAACAAACCACATAGAATTAAGAGGAAGTGGATGGTGCTCCCCTATTCTAGGGGTGGATTGGGTGCCCCTATGTTGGTAGCCTATTACAGAGCGGCTATATTGGAACCCCTCAAGTTTATGGTGGGATGGGGTCTCTGACATCCCTTGGTTACGAATAGAGTCTCATTTTGCTCCAGGTGGCTCCCTCAGGCGTTTACTGGAGGCTTCCTTTCTGCGTTCTGACATATCTGGAAATATCTTATCTACCATGATTGCTGCTATTAAACTATGGGCGTCTGTTTGCCCGGTTGTTTTTACACACATGGTACGCTATGTCTCACTGGACGCTCTGAGGGACACCATCGAGGGTGTTTCTGTGCTTCCCTGGAAACAAGCAGGTTTACGGTATATTGTGGACTTGTTTGGCCCATCTGGGGTCCTTTCCCTTTTCAGTTCTCCAAACCCGTTTCTCTCTTCCGGACACAGTTTATTTCTCATATATTCAATTTCACAGCCTTCTACGCAATCTACATATATTTAAGGATCCCCCAACTATTGCAGACTCCCCCGGCCAAAAATTTTTTAAACCCAATACCACTATTTCGCATGGAGTGTCGGTTTTATATAACTCCTTGCTGCTCCATGGGGTACAGCATAAGCTCCCTTGCATGGATTCATGGGAATCTGTTCTCTCTTTCACTGCTTCTGGAGACGATTGGGCTTTTGCACTATCTCACCCGTCAAAATTCTCTTCATGCGTGGGCCACATGGAGCAAGCCAGGAAAGTACTTTTGCAGTGGTATATGACGCCGAAAGATTGGCCAGGCTTCGTTTGGCTAACCTCTTCCTCCTGCTGGAAAGGATGTGGTGCCACTGGAACCCTGGCACACGTTTGGTGGGAATGCCCTATAATTAATGCTTTTTGGCGTCAAGTCGAGGCAGTTCTGGCGGAGCTGACACACTTTCCTTTCACTCTAACGAGCCCAATGGCTCTTTTGGGCATCTCATTGGTGGATCTTCCCTCTCCCTGCTGCCTATTATTTCGAATGTGCTAATTGCCGCCAGACAATGTATAGCTGCTCATTGGAAGGCCCCTACTGCTCCCTCTAGATCAGAATTGATAGGTAAATTGAACCTACATTTCTGTTATGAGTCTCTTACAGCTACTTCTCTGTCAAAAAAGAATAAGATTCTCTCATGGTGGGATCCCTGGACTTCCTCTTCTTTAGCCTCTGATATCCCCCCATATCTTCTGCAATGACCTTTGATTTTTTGGATTTGTTTACCATGGTTCAGTTCTTTTGTACTGTCTATATATATGGAATTTCACATTTTATAGCCTGTGTTACCCTTTGCCCCCCCCCCCCCCCACTTTCCTCCCCTTATCTTTCCCTTGTCTTCCTCTGGTTTAATCTTTGTAATGTTTAATACTCTGCCTAGGTTAAGGCATATGTATGTATGTTTATGTTTTAAACAATAAAAATTCTAATGGTTTAAAAAAAAAAAAATATCAATCATTTGTCTTTGAACACTCATTGGGTGAAGACATATTTTCTTGCACTTGGTGAGTTTTGGTTCTGGATAAATAAAATAACCTGTATAATAGAAAAGCTGTATAGTAGAAAACAGGCTCCATCACAGGTTTATGTCCTTGTATGGTTAGCACTTTTACTACTGTTTGTCCATCTTCTGGGAACAGCAGTGTTTGCATGTGATTGGCATTACCAGGGTGCTGCTAATATTTTGATATCTACGATCTATCTATCTATCTATCTATCTATCCAACTACCTATATCTCTCCATCTTTTATATCTATCTACAATAAAAGGTTCACAACAGCTCTCAATCACTACCAATCATGTGTCTATATACACATATGGATAGGTAAAAGTAAAACACCCATGCATTTGAGAAAAAAAATAAAAACATGCGTTTTGAAAAAACTAAATTTTTGGATTTTTTTTTGGATGTTTTATCTTTGTAAAGTAAGGTTCTTAGTACACATATTGGCCAGTAACTGTTTGCCCATAAACCATGACAAGGTGACCTTAGATCTGATGGGTCCCTGTCCTACCCTGCCCCTACCGGGACGGAGCTTTTATACACACACATACATTCAGCTTTATATAAATATACAGACTTTAGAACTGTTTCAAACTCAGGCCTATCAGTTAAGCTGATCATGTGACCCTTTCTCTGTGGCTTTGGTCTTCCTGTTATATCATGTGCTCATTTGCATAGGGTGATGTCACAATGGCTTATGTGATGTCATGGAACAGTGGCTGTAAAAGACCAGGCTGTGTCAATATTAATCATTGTCTTTGAACCCCTCATTGGGGGAAGACATATTTCTTGCACTTGGGGAGTTTTGGTTCTGGATAAAATAAAATAACCTGTATAATAGAAAAGCTGTATAGTAGAAAACAGGCTCCATCACAGGGTTTATGTCCTTGTACGGGTTTGCACTTTTACTACTGTTTGTCCCTCTTCTGGGAACATCATGTTTGCAAAGTGATTGGCATTACCACGGTGCTGCTAATATTTTGATATCTATCTATCTATCTATCTATCTATCTATCTATCTATCTATCTATCCAACAACCTATCCTTCCATCTTTTTTATCTACTACAAAAATTAAA